>CAUYRT010057908.1:0-19446 GCA_963574885.1 Lepilemur ruficaudatus | reverse complement strand
ATTTTCCTAACCTTGCAGGCTAGACTGAGAAATCCAACTCTGGGCTTCCAAGTTCCCTTACCTGAGTGAATCGTCGGACCAGGCACGTCTTCCCCACACCGGCGTTGCCAATTAAAACAATTTTGAACAGGAAATCATAATCTTCCATACTCATTTACACAGCTGCAAGGCAAACACGGGAAAGAGTGAGGGGCATGGGCAGACTTGCCCCCAGAGCTCAAGCTGCACCAGCGCTGTCTCCTCGGGAACAACAGGCCTGACTCATTTAAAGAGCCATTTAATTCTCCCCTCTGGTGACCCTGCCAGCGAGAGAGGAACACAGGTGTTCAGTCACAGGTGGACTTTATTCCTTCCCAGCTACCTTAGGCCACCGAGAGCAAATGACACAGATGTCCTTTCACCTGGTAACCTTTATTCCTCCACGCAGTCAGGTCACAGGTTGCTCCTGTGATAAGATCTGTCTTCTTTTTAGCAGGGAAAGGAGATTGCAGAGCTATGTGTAGACAAGCTGGGGATGCACAAAGCAGGACAAAGCAGAGCCCAAACAGAGCTTCAAGGTAGTTTCTGGGGTGTTTATGCCTCTGGGAAGAAGTGCTAGTGACTAGGAGGAGACTGAGGAAGGGGAAGGAACTAAGAAGAGCCCTTTCAGTCTCCTGCAAGTCCTGGAGGTTTTGGGGGCTTACCAATGGGAGTCGCAGCTATCTTTCCCCTCCATCATCACCCCATTCCTATATACCTGCCAGCCATGCTGATGCTACACGACCTGACAAAGTGCCTGCCTTTTCGTTCCTACAGGCTTTGCTATGTGCCATTTCTTCTGCCTGGGATGCCCTCTCTTCCATCCCCTTTGCATCCTTGAAGGCCCAATGCCAGCATCCTTTTGTCTCTGAATCTTTCACTAATCTTCCCCCCAAATAGTTAAATAGTTTCACCATTCCTCTGTCCTAAAACTTCACTCACTGTATACAATTATTTGTTCAAATGTCTTGAGGGATGGGATTATGTCTTTCAGCTCTATTTTACTAGCCCCTGAGACAGAGCTACATTTAGTAAATGCCTACCCTATAGAAGGAAAAAATTGATGAATGGGTATATTGCTTATGTGTAGGCCTTAGTTTCTCCAACTGTGCTAAAAAGAATACTACGAGCTCTGTCTACTTCAGAGGACTGTTGTGAACATAAAAAAAAAAATCTTACAAAAGAGCCTTGGCACACATAAAGCCCTATCCTCATGAAAGCAATTGTTAATCTGTTGACTGCCTACGGTGCTAGCAGTGTAGGAAATACAGCATAGGAAATACAGAGAGGAAACAACATCAGTCTCAAGGCCAACATGAGAAAAGTTAAATAGCAACAAAAAAGTTAAGTAACAATTTGAGCCAACAGCAGAGCTCATTTCATAAGGTGTAGGCAGAACAGGCCCAAGAGACTCTGGAGAGACAGGAAAATGACACCGTGAGCTCAGGAGGGAAGGGTGCTTTGGAGCTTTAGAGAAGCCTCAGGGTCACTCCTACCAGCAGACCTGGAGCTCAGATAGCTGCAGGCTGCCAGGCAGAGAGGAGAGCCCACCACGCTGAACTGTCAAGTAGTCAGGGGAGTCAATTCCCTGTGTGCAAAGGTGACTTCCATGTGGATTTCAACTGATTCTTGGAAGGATGACTGACAACCAAGCCAACATGCAGGCAGGCAGAAGCTCATGGGGTTCCGCCTCAGTTCACTGAGACTGTGAAGGAGAAACATTTCTCTGCAAAAGAATCTGGGTCCATAGCAGTGGTAGCACTAACTATATGTCAGGTACTCTACTTGACCCTTTATGTACATTTCTGTTTGTTTTCACAAGTAGGCTGGTATTTAGTAACATATTATCTATTTTACAAGTGCGTAAACTGAGGTTAAAGGAAATTAAGAGGGTGGCCCAAAATCATAAGGCTTCAAGTTCCAAAGGTATATGGTGTCATCAGTATGGAGCCAGAGAGGCCTAGGTTCAAATCCTGGCTGTACTACCTTCTAAGTGTGTGCCTTTCGGCAAATGACAATATTTCAGAGCTTCGACTTCCTCATCGACAAAATGGGGCTAATGACACCTATACCACAGATTTGTGATGCTTGAAAGAATTCATGGAAACCCCCAAGAACAGCACCTGGCTCTTAGTCACTCGAGCTCCTTAATACGACTCCCAAGTTTTCCATGATCTGGTTTCTGCCTTCGTTGCCAGTCCCATCTCTCAACACTCTCCTCATAGCCCACAATCCAGGCTCACTGGGTTTCTTCAATACTATAGGATTGGTTTTCTCCTCAGAGATTCACTATACTGTCCCTTCTGCCCAGAATACAGAACACAACTGACACCTGCCGCGCCCAGGCCTCTTAACTTTTACTTCCCCTTTAAATCTCAGCTTAAACACCACTTCCCCTAGTGTGCTTCTCTGACCTGCGAGGGGGCCCAGCCTCCTCGCTCTCTGCCCTCCTCTCCTGTGGTAATACTCACCATGCTTAACTGTAATCAATTATTTATATCTACCTCCCAACCCCATCCTTCAGCACCTCAGGCCTACACACACACACACACACACACACACACACACACACACACACACACAGCGCCAAGAGCAGTATGAGGCAATCAAGTGTCTGGTGGAGTCCCAAACCCACCCCCACCCTACAGCACCACACGCCCACACACACACACACACACACACACACACACACACACACACACACTCATGGCCATGAGCAGTATGAGGCAATGAAGTGTCTGGTGGAGTCCCAATCCCACCCGCTGCCCTTCATCATCATTGTCATCATCATCTCACTCTATAATAAATCATTTAATTCTCACAACAATCCTGTAAGGTGGACACTACACTATTAGTATCCTAACTTGACAGATAGGGGTACTAAGGCACAAGAGAAGTTAAATAAGAAGTCATAAGGCCCCACAGCTGACAACTAGTAGAGCTGAGATTCAAACCCAGATAACCTGGCTCCAATACCCATGTCCTTGAACTATACCCTATAATGCCTTTCACAATGCCTGGCTCACAGTAACAGCACAAGAAAGATGTGATGAATTGAATGATGAAGGACTCCATAAATGTGATTTCCCTTTTCTCTTCCCCTCTCACTTCAAACACAAAACTCTTTCTACCACACTGTCGTAGTTTAAATAAGCATCAAACTCCTGATAAAAACTCAGGGACATGGTATGGCAACTAAAACTCAATAAAGCTATTACAAGTAAAAGGAACATAAAACTCAGGGATGAGCACAAGGATAGCAGAAGACCAGAGGCTCTGTGGACCACGACTCCCTTCTTTCATAAGCCATAAGAAGCAGGAAACACAGGACTGGACTGCATTCTTTTTCTGTGCCTATGTTGTTTGACAAGGATTTATTTCTACTGCTTTGCCAGAAGTCAAAGAAACAAAGTAGAGAATCCAGAGTAGAATGTCCAAATATAAAGAGCTGAGAAATAGGGCTCCTAAGAGCACCTTTAGGCAAACAAGCGGAAAGAGAGGCTTTTCATAGTCAACATTGTATCACATGGTAACCACCTGGAGCAAGCCACATATTAAAAAGGAAGACACTTCCCCTTTCTATCAGAAATTACTTTCATGTTCTGTTGAATTTTTTTACGTAAACCTCTGGGAGAAAATTGTTTGGTCTCTTTAAAAATGCACACTGTCCAATGCCATTACTGGGCATCTACCCAAAAGAACAAAAGACACTCTATAAAAAAGACACCTGCACTCGAATGTTTATAGCAGCACACTTCACAATTGCAAAGATGTGGAAACAACCCAAGTGCCCATCAATACATGAGTGGATTAATAAAATGTGGTATATGTATACCATGGAGGTACTATTCAGCCATAAGAAGCAATGGTGATATAGCACCTCTTGTATTTTCCTGGATGGAGCTGAAACCCATTCTACTAAGTGAGGTATCCCAAGAATGGATAAACAAGCACCACATGTACTCGCCAGCAAATTGATTTCATTGATCATCACCTAAGTGAACACACAGGAACAACATTTATCGGGTGTGGGGCAGACGGGGGGGTGGGGATAGGTACATACATACATGATGAGTGCGATGCACACCATCTGGGGGATGGTTATGCTTGAAGCTCTGACTCGAAGGGGGATGTGGGGCAAGGGCAATATATGTAACCTTAACATTTGTACCCCTATAATTTGCTGAAATAAATTTAAAAAAACCTAAAAAAATGCACGCTGTCTTACCTCCAATACCTAATGGTATCTGTATTGGAACAAATTAAATTTATAAATTGCCTTAAAAAATGCACACTGTCTATAGCTAAGGCTAGACTATAAACTCCAGGTTACCAACAGGACAGTATTTACTAACAGAAAACACATTACTGAACGAAAAGTCACAAGATTCTCTGGGAACTACTAACCTTTGAGGAAGCCCTTCTGTTTGGTCCATAAAGTAACAGCCCAGGCTTCACCAATCACCATGTGATGAGACAGCATTCCAGGAAGAGGAAACCCATTGAGAGCAGACCGGCTAGTTACACCCAGCCCTAAAGTGACAACAAAAGTCACACCTTATCTGCAGAGCAGACATGTCATAAGATATGCTACTGGCCAAAGACCACTGTAGGATTTTATATTCTATTATTATTTTATATTATACTATTATATTAATAAATAATGGTAGTTTTATTCTATTATTGTTAATAATGATAATAGTGGCACTTATTCAATGTTTATTATGTGCCAGGTGCTCTTCTACATGTATCCACTCATTTAATCCTCACAAGAACCCTATGATGTAGGTATCATCATCAGAAGAGGATACTGAACAAGAGGAAACTGAAGCATGGAAAAGTTATCCTGAAGTCACACAACTACTTAGTCTTAGGACCAGGATTCAAACCCAGGTCCATCTGAATCCAAAGCCGAGGTCCTTCTGCAACAGGATGCTGCTGCTGCCCCCTGCCATGTGGTTGATATTGCTGCTGTATCTGTCATGAGGGCTGGAGACTCAGATGTATAGATCCCCAAACCCCTTTGAGCTGTGGTGTTCTAGAATCCCCCTGCTCTGGAAGCAGCACACCCACATTGACGGGGTCACATGCTGACTCCCACTCATACAAGCACTGCCCCTCACTGTGCCCCCCAGCCCAGGTCTCTTTCAGGAGCTGGACTCAGACTTTTCCCCACATACCACTCTCACAATTCAGTCATTATTCATCCATGTAACTAAGTACCAGGCACAGGGGATATAAACAGGAATGCTACTTACAAGAGCAAGCAAAATCCCAAATATCATAATCACCACAATAGTTCTAAATAATGGATATATGCATAAGATTCAAAAAGGCAAAAATAGATAAGGAAAGGGAAAAAATGAATTTTAAAAAGATAAAGGTACCAGGTTGATCCTGCCATAAATAAATAAATAAATAAATAACAAGATACAAGAAATGAAATCCAATATGAAAAGCTTAAAAAACAAAAACCATTCTAAGCAATATCAATTTGGTAACATAAACTCTTTTTAAAAAGTAGCTTAAAAAAAACATATTCACTGTTGCACATCTGTGTATCTTTCCTCTTGCCCTTTGGGGCTCAGTATAACAGATAAAGTCAGAGGCCAGATATTCTCCCCCACTTTCTGACACCCCCCAGTCCTGCCCCCAAAAATATTCTGGTAGCTTTGTCCTTGTTCAAAAATTGTATCTCAGGAAGGCCTTTACCCTTTTAGAGCCTCAACTTGCTGTATAAACAGAGGGCTTGGATGACCAGGCATCAAGGCACTTTCCACATCAGTGGGTTTGGTCATTCTCTTACACCAAAGAGGCAGCGTGAGTGAGGAAGCCAAGAGACCCAGGTCTGTTAAAGAGCACTGTGTTAAGTTTCCTTACCCATAAAATGGGAATGGTATCAGAACCTGTATCACTGTTGCTTGAGAGACAAATAAGATAATATATGGAAAGGTGCTCCTTCAAGAAATATAATAAATGGGTTTTTTCCCCACCATTCTGATGAAAGTCATGTATGTACTGATTGCAGAAAATACAGACAAATAAAAAAGAAGAGAAAACCACCTGTCATCTCTTTCCCTACCCAGACCTCCTCCTGGGAATAATTACAGTTAACATTCTGGTGTACATCATCTAGTATAGTCTTTTTGTTTATATATACTCATGTCTATGTGCATATTTTAATATAAATTTATCGATTTTTCAAACAAAAGCAACATCATAGAATTACGTAAAGTTTTTTGTTTTCTATAGAATGCTATTTTCCCAAAACCCAAAATCAGAACTCATGGTCTGCAAACAGAACTGATTACCAGAGACCTTCACATTCATTTAACATTTGCCCCTATGACCCTAAATACTCAGGAAGTGGGGAGGTATGGAGGATAGCTTCACACTGACATAATTTTGAGAAATACTAAATACTATCACCCAATCTTAGAGATTTAAAATGTTCTGAAAATTCCCATAATGAAGGAAACCAGATAACTTTGTTTAAACCAGGATTTATCAAACATAATTTTAGCTGAGAATTCTTTTCTCATACAACCCCTTTTATTATCTTTTGCTATTAGGGTTCCATGAAACATTAGCATGGTAAATACTATTTGACAAAATTTGAAATCAGAGCTGCCCTGATTGCAGCTCAGGGCAGCCCTGATTGCAGCTAGGGTTGCCAGATACAGCCAAAAAAAAAAAAAAGTAAAAAGAAAGCCAGGACACCTACTGAAGTTTCTCAGATGTCAAAAAAATAAATTTTAATATGTATGTTCCCGATATTGCATGAGACATACGAATAATTTTTTAGGATATAAATGTGACCCAAATAACACACAGGACACGGTTATACTAAAAAATTATTTTCTGTTTATCTGAAATTCAAAATTAACCGGGCATCCTGTATTTTATTTGGGAACCCTACCCAGGGAAAATATGAGTAGCCAGATCATAGTAGCAACAGAGGCACTAGGCATAACACCATGCCCACCCAGAAGCTGTGGAGGGAGACGGACAGGGCATAAAGAAACAAGATATCCCTGATAAATCCAAAACAACCAAACAGAGGAATAAAAAAGGGCAACGAGTAAAATTTCAAGAAGGCATTACTGGGCTGAGGTTCTTTAGAATCTGGGCCAGACTCCAGGGGCCGGGTTCAAATTGGCATGGGAGCTCTGCAGGCGAGTCTCCCCCTCCTCGCCAATCCCAGAGGACTGTAGACCTTCCTCCAAGTACATCCCTGCATGTGTCTCTGCTTGGCTGGGGGAGGAGGGAGTTGTGCTCTACAAGTCTCTTGCCCCTACTATCCTTAAGGACAAGTACTGCACCTCAACAAGATGTTGTTCTGTGCTTATCCCACCGCTGTGCTGAATACATATACATTGAACTGAAAGCCTTTGATCCATCTTTCACTCTAACAAGGTTCTGTCTCAGGAAGCTCATTATTGCTTCATTACTAGAAGGCAATCACTAACCATTACTATAATCAACTGCTGCAGGCTCACTTGCTTTACATCAGCTGTTAATTTCATGTTATTGCAAGTTAATTATTCTCCTTGGTCACGGATGTCAAACACCCACCTGTGCTGTGGCTGCTCCTTATTCACCAAGCCATACACTCCAGCATTTTTATATGGTCCTTTAGAGTTCACAAGATTCTTTCACAGATGTGATCTAATCTGAACCTCCCAACAGCCTCATGAGCTAGCTCTTTTTAAAAAAAAAAAATCATTTTCCCCCTCCACTTTTGAAGGATAATGAGCTAGCTGTTATCATTCATTATGCAAATGAGGAAACTGAGGGTTTAGGTGATGAAGTGACTCCAAATGACACGAAGTGAGTTGCAAGGTGGCCTCTGTATCCTGGCCACCTAGAATTTCTCCTCTTTGCCAGAACACACTGTTTTCTCAGGCTCCTAGGCATTTGGACCGTGATTTGAACACACTGTGTGCCAGGAACTGCGCTAAATGTTTTCCATATATAATCTTACTGAATCTTTTCAATGGCCCATTGGATAGTTTATTATTATTCCCATCATACAGATAAGGAAATTGAGGTTCAGAGAGGTTAATTAATTAGTTTAAGATCTAACAGCTAATGAGTAAAAGTGCCTGGATTCAAGATCCAGGTCTTTCTGGAAAAAAATTAAGTTAGAGCTTTGCCTCACTCCTTATACTAAAATAAATCCTGGATGGATTCAAGGTTTGGATCTTAAAAAACAGAAGCATAAAATTACTAGAAGAAAACAGGATATATATATACATATATATGTGTATGTATATACATATATATAAACTCTTAAAGTAGGAAAAGCTTTCTAGTAATTACTCAAATTCAAAGCTATAAAATAAATAAAAAGACTGGCCAATTTGTTTCAAAAATTCTGCATGGCAAAACAATAAAAACGAAGAACTGACTAAATATCTGCAATACATATAATTAGGTCTAATTTCATTAAATATACAAAGAGTTCCTACCAATAGATAAGCAAAATTCAATAACTCACTAGAAAAAATGGGCTAAGAAAATTAGCAGATAGTTTACAACAAAGAAAGTAAAAATAGCACTTATATTTTTACAAAAGCGATCAGCCTTACTCATAGGAGTAAATTAAATCTATAATAAATTTATTATAAATTATAATTTTAACTATAAATTATAACTAAAACTATAATTTATAATGAGAGGCCATTTTTCCTCTTAGACTGGCAAAGTTCATTCTGTATTGGTGACAACATGCAGAAACGGGGCACTTGTAGCACTTGTATACTACTACCAGTGGGAGGTAAATCAAGGCAACCTCTGTGGAAAGCACTAATGATTTAAAACTAAAAATGCTATTACGATCCCAGTAATTGCACTTCTAGGAATCTATCAGACATTTGTACTCACACCTGTGCACGAAGGAAGACACATGAAGTAGGATATTCATTAAAAATTGTATTTGTAATAGCAATTATGAAAATACGCTATAAGTCCATCCGCAGAAAAACTGTTGTACAGATTATGGCAACCATAAATCAATGGACCACACAGCCTGCCACGGATAGCTGTAAGATGTATTCAGTGAAAGAAGAAAGGTGGAGAAAGATGTGTATAATATCAAAAAAGGGTGGGGGGCATGTGATTCTATATCTGTATATGTATAAGATATTTTTGAACAATACAAAAGAAACTGGCAACAGTAGTTGCCCTTGGGAAGGCTATAATATTTAGCTCTTTCTAGGAAAGAAGACAATCTCAACTCTTAAATTATACTCTACTTTGCCGTTCCATTGAGTCCATAGTAGTGTTTGAAAGGAAAAAGTTTTCCTAATATATGGAGAGAGGCCCTATTAAAAAACAAAAATCTATTTGGAGTGCTCTGTTTCTATCTTTCTCTCTCTTTGTCTACCCTGCTGCACCCCTTCATGCAACCCTGGAAACCCAGGAAGAAATATCCCACTCAGACTCTGGAGGTGCCTTTCCAGGTCACTGTGTGTGTCTTTGCTTTTTGTAAACCATATCTCAGCATGTCAAGTCCCTGTAAGAAGGATTCATTCTTTCAGACCAACTTCCCTAAAACCACAGTATGACAGCCCAAATTAATGGATCAAACAATAGTGTGTTTGTGTCACTAATAAAAACAAAACTCTCACACATTTGTACAGCTTAGAAGCTACTCTCACTGCTGTCTGACACAGGATCTTTCTGAGGAAGCAGAAAGAGCCCATCTTTTCCTCCCCGTTTTCACAGAGATGGGATTTGAGACCAAGACAGTGACTTGCCTCAGGCCACCCGGCATGGAAGCAACAGAGCCAGAGGAGCATACACAGGTCCCCTGACTCTAAGGAAGAGCTGCTGCTAGGATAAATGAGATCCGCAAATATAAATCCCTACTGGGCAAGGCCACAGGCATAATAACCATCAGGGGCGGCTGGCATGAATCCATGCCATAGGTTGAGGGTGGGGTTAGGAAGAAGGAGCTCAGAAGCAGAACTTAGAATATTTTTGATATGCAAAAAAAAAAAAAGAAGAAGAAGAAAAATAAAGCAGGCCTGAGATCTCATTTTATTCTTTGTATATATTGTCTTTGATATTTTCCTATTTCCTAGAAATACAAAATAGATTTGGGATTCCAAACATGTAAGAAAGGTGAAAATTATTCCACAAGACAGCATTTCAGCAGCATTAACCAAAGCAAACATCTGAGTTATCTTACAGTGTTCTTTCACCTGCTGCAGTGAGAAGGCTGGCCTCGTGGAGCATCTCTGCACTGAGCGCAGACTTGGTTTTCCATAGACAAGAGAGAGGAGGAGGGAGGGGCCGCAGCTTAGGACCTGCTTGGGCTCCCACTCAGTTAACTCCCCAGGCAGAGCTAATTTGTTTCGTACCACAGCACCCGGGAGCAGGTGCTTGACAAAGAGACTTGTATGAGCCTGGAAATACTGGCACTTTGTTTCCTTGGGGAAGAAAAAAGATACCCTTCCCACTCACTAATCCCTTTCCAAGACGGGGAGCTTCTGTCTGCAAAACATGTTTGCTAACTGATCTAAAAAAGGCCCTTCCAGACCCAACTTGCTGTTTCTGTCTTCTGCACAAGCAGGCAAGGCTCTCTGTGTTGTCCTCCTTCAACAATAAACAATACCACCACCACAAGCTCCCAGGCTTCCCGCTGCCCTCCGCGTAGTGTTCTCTAAATCAGGCCTGTGTCTAATCTTTCCTCCGCAGAAGCTTCCCTGCGCCTGCTTGGCTGGACCGGAAGGGCCTCCTTATCAGCATCTTCAGTCACCTCCCCGAGGCTGAGCACACAATGCAGCCTGGCCAAGCAGCCAGAGGTCAGAGCCACGGCCCACAACAGGGCTCAAGAATTTCCCCTAGTAGTCCTCTGCCTGGGGACCAGAGGGCTACCAATGACAGAGGTGTCTCCTCCCTGCTTGAACACTGTCACACCAGGCTGGACCCTTCCCTCAGCTGTTCAAACAGATTCCCTCCTCACTGGAAACAGAAGAAAAAGAGGGAAGCAACTGTCCACATGCTCTGGGACCTACATAGAGGAGGGTAAAGTAGGAATTACCTCAACTCTATCTTCCAAGTTTGTGACAGGTACTGTGTCA
Source organism: Lepilemur ruficaudatus (assembly GCA_963574885.1). NCBI lineage: Eukaryota > Metazoa > Chordata > Mammalia > Primates > Lepilemuridae > Lepilemur > Lepilemur ruficaudatus. Next base: position 8,338 of record CAUYRT010057908.1, on the reverse strand, counting down.
TGCAGAAGAATGACTATTTGTCTCGAGCCCAGGTGCTTCACCCACACTGGCCCATTATGTCCTTGAACCCACCCTGTTGGGCAGAATTTCTTATGCACCATTACTATCAATAAGTTTTTACATCTACAGATCACTTCTAGTTTGCTAAGTGCTTTCCCGTGCATACTCATCTGTATCGTGGCAAATTCCTACGCAAAAGACAGGGTACAAATTCTCCCTTAACATGGTCTCCCAACACACATAGACACAGCATGCCCTAAGCTTTCTGTCACCAAGGACTACAGATTCTCTGTCAGAAATGTAGCTTGAATACCCTCTGTTCCTACTGCACAGTGTGGCTTGGGCCCTTGTCAGCTCTCACCCAACTGGTCTACTGTACACTTCTAAGCAGGTGCCCTGTGGCCAGTCTATCAGGTGTTTTCCCAGAAGTGCCTAATAATTCTCAGGCTTGCGGATGCAGTTTATACTCCTTAGGTTAGTGTAATAAGGCTCTTTATATTCTGGCCCAAATCCACCTCTCTCCAAGCCCTGTATACCTTAAATTCCATCGCATAAACTTTTCTCTTTTCTCCAAACACCCATGTCCTTTCATGCTTTCATGCCTTTTCCTATGCTCTTCCTTCCCTAGCATATCTTTCTCCTGCTGAAGAACTCCTTTCTGTGCTTTCAGACAAAGCTCAGATACCCCTTCCTCTGCAATTTTTTCCTAGATATCCCATGTACACAAATATCTTCTTTCTCTGTGTTCCCAGGAACCCGATGTAAATAACATAACCCCAGCACTCATCACATTATCTTGTAATTATCTATAATTAACTGTCCATCTTCCTCTCTAAACTCTGAGTTCCTCAAACTTGAATTCAACAAGTATTTATTGAAGAAACGGCCAAGATTGTGGGAAATTTTTAAGCTAAAATAAGCAGTGTCTTGCAAAGAATTCTAGATTTCAAAAAGCTAGGAAAGCAGGAATTCAGGTAAACATGCTGTAGGGGATAGTTGAAGGACTGGGTGGAAGATGTAGATGGGTAAAATTCAGCAAAAGATGGAACCTAAGGGGAATCCTGAAAAAAAAAAAATAAATTCTGGGATTTTTATCCCAGAATTTGGTCCCTGGGCAAAAATCCCAGGGTGCCACACTGGTGCAGTAGGAACAGAGGTGGAGCAGAGGGTATTCAAGCTACACTTGTGACAGAAAATCTGTAGTCCTTGGTGACAGAAAGCTTAGGGCATGCTGTGTGTATGTGTATTGGGGGACCATGTTGAGGGAGGTCCAAACCTCTTTCAAGGTTTTATCTTTCAAGATAAAAAGATAAATAAATGGCCACTGTTGTTAACCTAGTGAAGGCAGGAATGACATGTAAACTTTAACAAGTAAAGTATAAAGAGGCACAACTATCCTTAACAGCAAGTTTTCAGTATTCATCAAAAGCCTTAACAAGGTCCATATTCTCTGACCTGGCAATTCTGCTTCTGGAAATTTTCCTAAGGAGTGATTCCAACACATGTACAAAGAGTTATTCACAGAAAAGTTCACTCCAGTATTATACAGAAGAGAGCTCTAAGATAGAGGGAGGAATAAAACCTCTATCCAACAATGAAGAAGTGGTTACACATTCATAGAGCCACCTGATGTAACATTATGGAATACATACTTGGAAAGAAATACATTTTTAAAATCCTTACCACTGTGGGTGGTAGGATTTTGAATACCTTATTTTCTTCTTTATACATTTATACCTTTTCTAAATTTTCTTCAATAAACATGACTTATTCAGAAACAATGCACATTATTAAAATATCACAGGGGCTCAATAGTGGTGAGGGAAATATGGGAAGAAAACATGCAAGGAAGCTAGTGACCATCCACGTTCAGTCGGCTCTTCTAGAAAGCAGGATCTTACTCCGCACAAACCAAAAGCCATCGGAGTTCAAATCTTTCGTGTCGTGTACTCACCGCTGGGAATTCACTTTAAGGAAAGAACTGAACAAACTCAAAATGCTAAATGAACAAAAATGCTCATTACATCTTATCTAAAAGAGTAAAGAATTGGAAACAATACAAATGTCCAAAGAAGGACAGTTCAGTATAGAACATCAACACCATGGAATTCAGGGCAGCCATCAGAAATGCCAGTTATGAAAACTATGCAGAAAAATAAAATAATGTTGATAATAGGCTGTAAAATGAAAAGAATACACAAAGCTGCATTTGTCAGGACTACAGCTATGAAAAATAAGCTTACATGTGAACAAGTACATTTCAAAAGTAAAAACATTAGGATTATGAGATTAAAGGGAGCTTTTACTGTTTATATTTGTCCTTTTCTCTTTTTTCACATGTTTTTAACATTTTGCATGTATCACAGACTCATTTTTTAAAACATGGAAAACACAGAAAAGGAACAAATAAACTGCCAAGAGGAATACAATCACTATTAGCATTTTGATGTGTCCTCCCAGTTTCTTTTTTCCTATGTACTGGCTGGTTTTGTTTTGTTTTTATTATTGTTGAAATCACATCATTTTCATTTCAACTTTGAAAAACCAGAGAACTTAATACAAATCCTGGACTAGAACATAGCAGTGGCTATCAAGAGACCTCATATAATGTCAGTTTGTAAGTAAAAACCAGAAATATTGCACCACTATGAAAAAACAGATGGATTGATTAAGGTTCCTAACACCTGCAGATGACGTTTCAGCAGCCATAAGCCAAGGACGTGGAGAGGACTGTTACTAAAGCTGATGTAGCTGGAAATTAGAAGGAATTTGGCCAGATTTTGAAAATAGAAAGACACAATGACGTATTAAGTTTTCAGATCAGAAAAAGCTTGAAGGGAACAAATCCAATGGGTCATTAGGACCAGAATACTGAACATTCTTTACATCTCTCACATCCTTATTCTCCTGCTCTCCTGCCCTAAGCTTCACTGAGGCCAAACTCTTGTTGTACCTGCGCAGCAGCTGCTGTGTCCTGCTTGTTCTCCCTGCCTTCTTCCTGCCTCCCCATTTGCCTGCAGTCCTTCCTCCTCCTTGCTCCAAGTGCAGTGCAGATCATCACACACAGGCCTAACCTGCACCTAGACCTCTATGGACTTCTCTAGAGAGAGAAATGGGTGCAGGGAAAAATAATAGCTAAGCAATGCATGAGCTCTGCCACCCACTAACTGGGTGCAGGCCCTGGAGAGTGAGAGGGGAGGCTGAGTCTGTTGTCACCATGGAGGGGCTCAGTTTCTGCAGGAGTGTGACTCTTTTGTGCTTTTCAAACAGCAGGGCACCTCAACACAAACCAACCATTCATCTATTACATTTGTGTCCTCCAAAGACTGACCTCTGTTCCAAGGATAGAGGAAAAGCTGCTGCATTGAACTGACTGAGACATAGTACGCTACTGCTAACACAGCAAATTACACTCTGAGTCAAGGAGAAATGGAACTTGGCGTTTTTTGCCCTAGATACTTTTAGAAACAAACTCCTGTACAAGATGCAACGTGACTCCACAGCAATCTTTCCAAAGAACTAATCTGATCATGTTATTCCCATACTTAAATCTGCTCAGGGGCGCTGAGCTGCCTACACAAAGTCGTCTGTAAAAGGGAGTAGAGTATTTTGATTAAGAGGGCAAACCTTGGAGCCAAACTGCCTGAGTCTGAATCCTATCTCTGCCCTTTATGAGTTGGGTGACCTTGGGCAGGTACCCTATCTTCTTGATGCCTATGTTTCTTTATTTGTAAACAGGGATAATTACAGTACCTACTTTATAGGGTTGTTATGCAGATTAAAAGAATTGATACAATAAAGGGCAAAGAAAAGAGCTTGGCATATAAGAAGTGCTCAATAAATGTTAGGTGTCACTACTGTTATTGTTATTGTTGGAGAAAGTTCAAATTCCCTAGCAAGGGCATACACAATCATCCATGACCCAGCCCCTGTGCAAAGTGAGCCTTTGCTTCTCGTGACCTTTGTGTTGCCACTGCCACTATGATCACACAGCCGTGCCAGCTCCCGGAGCATGGACCCTGAGACAGGGTCATCCCTCCACACCTTTACTCACAGGGCCCTTCTCTCCTTGGCTGGTGGACAAGCACTTATCTCTGAAACCTCCCCTATCCCCCATGTGAATTAGTCACTTTCTACTTTGTGCCTCCTCTGTGTTCTACAGAGACTTTCTCCACAGACACTTTATTATCCTTATTGGTTTTTATATCTTGCCTCTTCCACTAGGCCTTAAGGACAGAGGCCCCTATGAATTCCTATCTGTATGCTCATTGCCTGGCACATCAGTAGACACTAAATAAATATTTATTAAATAAATGCAAAAAGGAAACTGATCAGTACACACAAAAGTTGGGAATGCTTTTCAGGGAACCTAAACACTAGGATGAGGAAATCAAACCCCAAAACACTTTGATCCTAAGGAGAGTTAATTGGCAAAGATCACATAACCAAAGAGAAAAAGAAAATCACAATTTCCCAAGAGAAAGCCAAACCTTGTTATAATGTAGTGTCTCTGTGTGTATCGGGGTGGGGGAAGAGAAGTAATAATAAAAATTGTTCTCAACTAGCTGATGTTGATTATTCATTGAACGGTGCTTTTTAAAATCTTTTCTTCAGAAAAAAATCTAGAGTCATCACTGATTGGGAAGTACTTTTCACCTCATCCACGTACAGGCCATCTAAATATAAAATACTGCAGAAGACCCAGACTACAAGAAAGAAAGAGAACTAATCTTTGTTGAATGTCTACAATGTGCCAGATACTTAAAAACTAATACAGTTTCTACAAACATGATGTGCTAAATACAGACCTAGCCACTTTATATGCATTATCAAATTAGATAATGTAAGTCCTCAACAACTCTGAAATATAAAAATTAGTCTCTCCATTTTATAGATGAGAAGAACATAGTCACTCATTCCATATATTTGAGCACCTATTGTGTGCAAGTCACAGATCCAGGAACAGGGGATACAGTAAACAGACAATGTTCCCCCCACCCCCCGACCCCAAACACCCTTCACAGAGCATAAAAACAGAGCAATGAATGAATGGGAAAATAAGCATATACATGAATGAACAAGCAAAGTATCAGCTAGTGATTAGGGCTAGTAGAGAATTAAAATAAGAGCAAGAGACCAGACAGCTATTTGAGACTGAGTTGTCAGAGAAGGCCTCTCTTAAGTGGCTATAGTTAAGAGTAGATTTGAATAAGGAAGAGCTGAGCACACAAAGATTGGAAGAAGAGCCTTTCAGGCTGAGAGATCAGCTAGTGCAGAGGCCCTATTGTGAAAATGAGCTTGGCATGTTCAAGGAACAAAAAGAAAGGATACTGAGGCTGAGTGCATGGTCAACAAGAAGAGGGCTAAGTGGCGCAAGTCACATGGAGCCTAGGAAGCCAGGGCAAGGAGTCTAGATTTCATTCTGAGTACAATGGGAGGTCACCCGGGGGTTTTTAAGGAATGTGACATAAACTGATTAACCTTTTTTAAAAAATTTCTCTAGTTCCCATAATGGAGGGTATTGCGGTGTGGATACCAGTAGAAACAAAGAGACGAGTTAGGAGACTACTACAAGTAGTCTACATGGCTTGGACTAGGGTGCTGGTAGTATAGATGGACGGAAGGGCATAAATTTTGTAAAATTTTTAAAGATAGAGAAGATAGGACTTGCTAAAGGACTGGAAGAGGATGGGAAAGGAAGAAAGAAATAAAAGTAATGCCTAGATATTTTGTCTTGAACATGTAGGGGGATAGCAGCGCCACTTACTGAAGCAGGAAGATTGGAAAAACAGCAGTTTTGGAGACGAGGCTAAATCAAGAGTCCTCTCGTGGCCATGTTAAATTTGAAATGCCCCTGAGACATCTATGTGGACATGAATCTGAAATTCCAGAGAGAGTTTGAGGCTGGAGATACAAATCTGAGGGTCATTAGCAAATGGATGTTATAAAGCCATTGGATCAGAAGAGGATATCTGTGGAGAGTGAAGAAATAGAGAAGGGAAGACGGCCATTTCAGAAGTTGGGCACATCACCACTTACAGATTGAGGAGAGGAGACTTGAGGAGAGCTCAGAGAGGCAGGAAGAGACCTAGGAAATAGAGTGTCAAAGAAAACAGTGATCAGCCTTGTCAAATGCTGCTGAGAGAATAAGTCAGATTGAAACAAAGAAATGGCCTTAGACTTGGCAGCATGAATGTCATTGGTTGATACAGACAAGGATAGTCCTGGTGGAATGACGCAAAGAGATTAGAGTGAGGAAGAAAAGTCAAAGACAAAACTACAGATAATTTTTAAGTTTTACTGAGAAAAGGAACAGAGAAACTAGGAGATAGCTACAGGGGGATACAATGCCAACAGATTTTTTAAATTAAAAAATGCATTTATTTTGCAATATTTAAGAGACAAAATTAGGAAAGGTTGTGAGATTTGGGCGGGGCGGTTGTTTTCAGATAAGAAATACTAGAATATGTTTATTTGTTACTGAGAATTATCCAGCGGTGAGGTAAATTTAATGATGGCAGGCAGAGGTAGCATAATTATAAATTACAAAGATCTGAAAGACTTAATCTTAACAAAGTTTAATAATGTGCCCAAGGTTTTAAAAAAATGGTATGTAGAAGAGCTAGGATACTAATCCAGGTCTGTTTTGAATCATAAGTGAATCCATCCTCTTTCCATCACACCATTGACTATAATATATACAGCAGCATTTGCAAAAGGTCCCAACTCCAGGCTCTGAAGATAATCAGAACAGAGTTGGAAGGAATCTTCAGAGAACTTGGGAGAGCCAATGCAAACACACACCCCCTTCTCACTTCTATGTAAGCAAGCTCTGTTCCTCTTACAGACTTCTATTATTGCTTTTTCACTCAAATGTCATTTATGTTTGCACATCTGGCTGGGGTCCTACTAGCTGTAGGACCCTCAGTGGTTGCCCTTTTATGCTCAATGTGGGTTGGAAGAGAGGATAGGGATGCTAAGAAAAATTGCAGTATAAGTGCAAAAACTACAGGGACTAAACTTGTCAATGACTTTATAAGATAGTAAAAAAGATTTTTTTAAAATATCAGTTATGTATTTATGTTCAGCAAAAGTGAAGGTGAAAATTAAGGTACATGATCAAATTGTGTCTTTCCCCTTTGCCTGATTATCTCAAGAAGCAGGAGGCTGTGGATGTGCTGGAAGTGGCTTCTTGTCACCCATTTCCCATGCCTATCCTGTTCTACCAAAAGGCAGCACAACCCCAACACCCAGCACAATCTTTCTCTCACCTAGCTTCCCATTACCTGTTCTATAATAGTTTGCTTCTTCCACCAGGGCAACAGAGATGCCATCTCCCCCATGAAGTCCTCCCTTGATCTCTCCTCCTATAACACTAAGTTATTAGTACAACACAAATGCAGCTCCTGATCATATTAGGTCTTATAACCATTCTCTGATTCAAATATCAGAGTGTCTGCAAGAGGACTTTTCAGTAGGAAATTCAATACAATTGTTGGCCATTGTTACTTTGAGAAGTAGCTTAGTAGGAGAATGATTCAGATGGATTTGGGTTGAAATTGTGGCTCTGTTCCACCTCTTACAGACTGAATGACCTTGGGCAAGTACTCTTTGAGACTTGCTTCCCCCACCTAGAAAATGGGAATAATACTACCTACCTCAAGGGCTCTTGTGAGATTTAAATGAGATATTTTTGTAAAGCACTTGCCACAGTAACTGGTATATAGTATGTGCTCCATAAATATTAAGTCCCTTCCTCCTAATGACTTTGTGAATGACAATTTTATCTCCAACAAGATGTTCTTAAAGACAGATCACATATTTTATATATCATATTAGATCATCCACAGTCCTAGCACACAGCTCAACATATCACAGGCACTTAATTAAGTACTTCTTTGTTTGATCACAGGTAAAAATTATGGCTGTAAATGTGCCTTACAATAAACCAGGGCTTCCCAATTGCTGGTACCAAGTGAACTACATTAAACTCATCCAAAGAGCTTCTTAAAAATAAGATTGCTAGATCCCTTCCCTAGATATTATGAGTAAGAAAATCTGTTTCATTAACTTCCAGTAAGTGAGAGAGGTATTCCAATTTTTACTTTAGATATTTTATTTATCAGGACCTCACATAGATAATATCTTAACAACAGATTTTTTTTTAACAATGTAATCAGCAATTTAAAAATTCTCTTGACATTTTGTCGGAAGGGAAAAAGCAATGGAAGACACTGTAGAACTAAGAAGCTGTCAAGAGAGAACAAATTCGCTCCCTCTCTAGTGTGAAGCATAACGAAGAACACAAGCCCTTCTATCAAGGGAGGGAAACAAGACA
>CAUYRT010057906.1:0-86702 GCA_963574885.1 Lepilemur ruficaudatus | reverse complement strand
AAATATGCAATTAAGTTTTATTTCATTATGTAGATTATCTTAGTTTATTTGTAGTCATGATATGTTAGCTGCTTCAGTTATTTACAAGTATGTATTATTTTAATAATACTACTAGAAAATATCTGTAGCTAAATCCGTTCACAATCATTGATTATTCATAAAGAGAAAATTCTTGTGTGTGCAATGTTGAGATTTTTGATTGATGCTGGAAGATTAAACCAGAAAAAACCAGAAAGTTTGTAGAAATGTATTCATCTATGTACTAATTTTGCTCTTTACCAAGCAAACCATACTTTTGTAATCAAGGAAAACATAAAATTGTATTTTCCAATGGTTAATGAGTTATCAGTTCAGCTACCAAGAAAGTTCTTCCCTTATAGTAAAGTACATTACTTTTCTAAGGTTTATTTGTAAAATACATAGTGTACACTAAGTTTGGAGCTGCAGTTTCACAGATGAATAAGGTAACATCTCTTCTCAAAAAGTTTAAACTATTATAGGGATACAGATGCACAATAATTATGGCCTTTTTTTCATGGTATACAGTGGCATAGTATAGTAAAGTTGTCACTTTTTTCCAAATCATAATGATAGCTATATTCAGGCAAGTAAATTTCTCAAATTGCTCATTTGGCAAAATAACCAAAGAACAGACTAGTAGATATACTGACTTGTGGATCAAGCTATTAAAATATTAATATGTGAATGCACATTGACACACACATATACATATGCATGCATGTGCATGTGGATCTCATAAAAACTAGAGATGCCACAAGCATTCTTTTTCTCATTGTTCTACTGGAAAATCTGTTGATTATGGCTGTCATTATTTTATAAGCTATATTTGTTGAAAATTGCTATTCATTTAACAAATAGTTATTGACTACTTTCTATTAACAAAGCACCCAAAATACAAAGAGAAGTGAAATGTGGTTCCTGCCCTAAAGGACTCTCATTACGGTCTAGTGACGATCTCAATATAGCTAATACATTAATATAGAACTGATCATCACATGATAACTTATTTTTATTGATTTAGTCATTATCCATGCAACATATGTTTACTGAGCTCTTTTCAGGTAGTGGGCTTTGTGCTTAATGCAATAGTAAATAAGAAAATCATAGATAGACCCTACCATCCTGGAGAAAGAGATAAGAATACCAATCGGGCCCTCAATGCCTGCTTTGTCATGAGATTATTTCAAATTGGAATATAAAAATGCATATAAATAAATGAGTTTTAAAATTCTATTATAAGTAAAATAGAAAAAGTAGAATTAGCAGGGTCATTTATACTTTTGTTCAGTCTAGTGGTAAAGAGAAAATTATTATTCTTTTTCTAGGTATAAGATTGTAAAGAAAACCTAATGTATTGAAATTTTATTACTGGTTATAAGTTCTTAAAACTATCCAACACAATTTGGCTACACGTTAAAATTTTAAGTTGAGAAAAGAAAGAGAAAGAGAGGTAGAGATAAAGATAAAGACTGGGTTCACAATGTGAGAGATTATTTTGGTGATAATTGAAGATAAATGATATCTTACTGTAAAATTTTTCTTCCCCTGTAGAAGTAGAGGTGTCTAAGTTTATCCCAAATGTCAAAGAGGACACCTTAGTGAGCATGTTGCAATGACATTATGGCATAATACATGTCTATCATAGACTTTTTTGCACTTCCTATGATATTCAAAAACTGTAATTATTTATTTTTTTAATATTACATCACTCAGTCCTAAGTATATAGCTCCTTATAAAACAGTTATTTAAAACATAATACTCAAAAAATATTTATTTCCCTGAAAAATATTTCTACAACTTACTAAATTCTAATTTACTATAAATACTTTTATAGGGTTTGTACTCATAAATTTATAAGTTGCTCCAATGCTTTATGGAATTAGACTGAATTTATTAAGTAGATTTATTCATTATTCAGTTTTCAAAAACTAACAGGAATTAATGGTTGTAGTCTTCATAGTGCAAATGCATGGGTTAATTGAAGAGACAAGTTAGTAATGAAATTAGAAAAAAAATTGACCAAATATTAGATCAAAAGGAAAAATATCCTTGATAATCAACTATTCAGTGGCTTTATTCAAATAGTCTACAATATGATCTGTAATACTTTAAAACATTACTCAAATAATTTTAACTTGTTCTTTTTTGATGCATTATATTTTAGCAATGGTATTTCAGAAGAATATTCAAAACATGACTTTGTTTAGGCTTCATTTGAGGGAAGTTGATATTGTGAAATAAGTAGTGATAGGAAATTATAAAAGATATATTTCCTTGTTTAATGAAGTTAGTAAAAACTATTTTTTGATACTTATCTCAGAAAAATTAATTCCTGGAATCAAGAAATTTGAGCATTATTATAAACACTTGTATCCTGTTCATAATAATTATAACTTCACAAGAAGTGGAAGAGAAGGAGGAGGAGGAGAAGAAAATGATATATGCTGATGAGCTTGTTAGAAGTTTAAAAATCTTTTAGGAATGCGGTAAGCGCTATCAATTTTCCAATCCACTTTATCTTTCCATGCCCCTTGAGGTAAGTCTGGACAAAAGAGTTTAGAACATGGTAGCTGATTCAGTTGGAAGAATGCAGTTCATAGCTCTAGGGAGAGGGTTTTGGAAATGACTAGGCAGGACCTGAGCCAAGAAGCCCAAAGCTTTTGGAAGTGCTGCATTTCTAGAAATAAAACCCAAGTGCTGACCAAAATCAAAGTTGAAGTGCCCTTGAGTACTCTGCAAAAAGGGGTAGGTAATGAAGGAGGCTAAGATGGGGTGGACATAGCCCCTTGGAGTCTATGGTTGCTCTTGACTTTCAGATACAAGACCATCTCTAGGTTCCATCCTGGAAGAGTTAGACTGCTACATCTGAACGTAGGTGATGAATATGCTTCTTACAGTTGTTATATCCAAACAGAGTTCTTGATTCCTGCTCCAGCCTCTCACCTAATCCTCCCCAGGTATCCCATGGAGAAAGGCAGTACCATTCACCTTATTGCTCAAGCCGAGAACCCAGAAGTCATCACTGGTTCCTTTCCTTCTTTCATGTCCTTTCGTTACAACTCATCTTCCAACCCTGACTGCTCAAGCTACAAAATATATCTTGTACTTTTTCAGTTCCCTCTAATTCCATTATCACCACTCTAGTCCAAGCCAGTTTGGGAAAAGTGTCTAGAATATACTAGGTCCTCCTTAAATATTTGTTGAATGAATAAATGTTATGGTATTTGGACTTGACCCTACTCCTGTTTATTTTTACTTGTCCATTCTTCACACTTCTGAAAAGATGGATCAGATGACGGTACTCCTCTGCTACAAATATTTAATGTCTTCCTATTTAGCTCTTGGCAATAATTTCACCCATTACTGTGACCTGCATAGATCTGCAGGTTCTGTTTCTTGTTCACCTCTCCCTTATCCTGTTGTTTCATGCCTCAAAGAACTTTTTGCTTTCTGCTCTCCAAACACACACCTTTCCTTTCTTCCTTAAGCTTGCTAAGCTCTTCCTGCTTTAAGGTTTTTGAATGTTCAGCTTCCTCTGCCTGAAATATATGTTTTCTTTATTTTTGAGTGGTTGATTTTTTCTTATTTTTGAAGTCATAGTTCAAATGGCATTTCTGTGAGAGTTCTTCTTTAACTCAGGAAAGTTTTCTCTTTCAGTTAATTTATATCATATAATTGTTAAATAAATTATATCCAACAATTATAATATTCTAAAATTATTTTATCTATTTTTGTGACTTTATCCTCCATTATGTGAAAAGCTCCATTAAAGCAAGTATCTTGTCTATCTGTATCCCTAGCACCTAAAATATGCTCAGTGATAAATAAATGGTGACCACTTGGATGAAAGTTGTGAGGAAGATTATGCGATAGAGAATGGTTCACAAAACAGGTGGATGGTGATACCTTGATCCAGATAGGAAATTCTAAATGAGGGAAAATGATTTGTTATGTTAGACTCCATGAGTTTCACGTGTCTGAGGACATTTGGCAGAGACTACGCATATTCTTCTGGAGCTCGTTAGAGCACAGAAGATAGAGATGTGGTTATGGGATTATTGGCGTAAGTAAGCAAAGTCATGAAATACATGTCTCAGTCAAGGGGACTGTATTATTTTTCTCTCTTTGCTGTAACAAGTTACCACAAACTTAGTGGCTCAAAATAACAAAATGTATTATCTTACAGCTCTGAAAGTCTGAAGTCTGGGCTAGCTTGGTTGGTTTGGGGTTACATAAGACAAAAATCAATGTGTTCACTGTCTGAGCCCTTACTGAGAGAGGGACTATGCAGAGAATCCATTTCTCAGCTCACTCAAGCTGAGGGCAGAATCCAGTTCCTGGTAGTTGTGTGACTGAGGTCTCCCTTTCCTTGCTGTCTGTCAGCCAAGGGGCACACCAGCTTCTGAAGGCCTCTCTGCAGTCCTGGCACATAGATTCCTGTCTTTATTTATTTATCTTTTTTTTTCAAAATACTAGTTAAATGGGTATGAGTGGGTTTTTTTTATATGGATGTCTTACATAATTCTTAAGTCAGGGCTTTTGGTGTGTCCATCACCAAAATAGTGTTCATTGTACCCAGTAGCTAAATTTGTATCCCTTACCCACCCTCTTTCCCTCCTTATTTCTTGATTTCTCATGTATTTTATGTTGCTTTGTCCCCTGTGTGCCCATCTATCAGCTCCCACTTATCAGTGAGAACATGTGGTGTTTGATTTTCCATTCCTGAGATACTTCACTTAGGATAATTGTCTCCAGTTCACTCCATGTTACTTAAAATGACATTATTTTATTTTCCTTTTTATGGTTGAGTAGTTCTCCGTGGTATACATAACACATTTGTTTATCCACTCATGAATTGACAGGCACTGAGGTTGATTCTTTTGGTGGGACTGCAAATTAGTACAAGCTCTATGGAAAACAGATGGAGATTCCTCAAAGAAATAAATGTAAACCTACCATTCAATCCAGCAATCCCACTTCTGGGTATCTACCTAAAGGAAATGAAATCATTTAATCAAAAAGGCACCTGCACTTGAATGTTTATAGCAACACAATTCACAATAGTAAAGATGTGGAATCAATCCAGTGCCCTTCAATTCATGAGTGGATAAAGGATTCCTATACTCAAAATGAGCAATGCTACATAGAATCCTTCTTATGCTTGGAATCTTTCTGACTTTCTCTTCTGTTGCAGCATCTCCCTTGCCTACTCTTTCATTACATCTCTAATCGAATCTTCTCTTCCTCTTCCACTTTTAAGAGCTCACATGATTACATTCGCCCCACCCAATGTAGGACAATCCTTCTATTTCAGGGTTAGCTGATTAGTGACCTTAATTACATCTTTGAAGTCCCTTCACAGTAGTACGTAGAATAGTGTTTGAGGTGTTTGATTGAATAACCAAGAGGCGGGAATCTTTGGGAGACATCTTAAAATTCTACCTCTCACAGGGGATGTGATAAAATTTCTAAGAAGTATACACATTAAAGGGACTGTTGAAAAAAGTGGGACTGATAGAAATGCAAAAATACTACTTGGGTTGGTAAGGGACTCTAGAAGACAGTAGTGTCTTGAAGTTAGAGACAGAGTGAGTGGATAATGTTAAAATGCTTCAGAGAGGTAACCAAGGCATTTAAAAATTAAGGTGTCAGCCATGACTTTTGGAAAAGTAATTTCTATAGAGTGGTGTGGATAAAAATCTCGATTTTGGTAGGTTAAGGATGACTTGAATATTATGAAGTTGAGCAGGAGAGTTTAGAATACTGTTTCCAGAAGACTGATAAGGAAATAAGAGAAAGATAGTGAGGTGATAGTGCTCTGCTGGTGGGGATAATTGTTGGAACAATGCATTTCTCTTTAAACCAAAAGCTCCTTCCTCTGAAGAAGGGTCTTCTTAAACAAAGCAGAGCCCAGAGGTCTTGCTGTATTATTTTCTTTAGTGATTCACAAATATCTAGAGCCACAATTAAAAATGTATTATGTAAATTATATCAGCACATATATAACGGGTGACTTTTGTAAAACAAATCAGAGCTCTGTATTAATAGGTAAAGAGACTAGGACAAGAATTCTTACTGTACACTAAAAACCACACAACAGTTAAGAAGAAAAACCTAATAATCTTGGATTAAAAGCAAACAGCTTGATCTATACTATTATCTAAGTGAAATTTTAAGTCTTTATGAAGTTCTTAGGATATTATTTCCAACCTGGCATTTTCTTTTGAAGCTAAGCCTCATACTTTCTTTCTACACTCTTGTCCTTTTTTCAAATAGGCCACTGATGGTCAGACTCCGTTGGTTCTTCGAAACTTTCAAGGAGCTGAATAAGATGAAGGCAAAAGTACACAAATTTGCTGGTATGCATTTGCAAGAAGTAAATGGGTACCATCTGTTAGAAGATTTCATTTGCTGCCTAATTAATTCTCCCATGTTTCCTGGTACACCAATGCAAAGCTCATGGTTACAAATGGAAAAGGGAACAGATGGTGTCTTTCAGTTATCTATTGACTACTGTGATCATCTTGCTAATTAATCTAAATAAAGCAACCATTATTTAATCTTAAACAAAATTTCAACCAGATAAGGTTTTGGGGTATCCTTCAGAAAATGTTTTCTTTTGTTTGCATTTGCATAAAGCATCCTGGTGTTTACCCTGAATTGTAAGGACTCAAGGAAGTTGCAGAAGCATCTCCACCCATCAGAACATTTTCTTCCTCAAATCTACCCTAAAATACGTAGATCCTCAAACTTTTAATATCAGAACTCTGATCAGTGATAGCTGTCATACATTAAGTCTGAATTTTTTAAATTAGCAAGGAGAATCAACACAACAAAGTATATACTTTTTATTAGAAACACAAACTATCTTTCATCAGCTAAATCTAAGATTAGGTACCCAAATTGGTATTTGAGATGTTAATTCCTAATATGCTTTAGTAATGATAATAAATGTTACCTTCTCCTTTAAAATTACTGAATAAATGGATTTTTAATAATATCATTAATTGATTTTTACCTTTACATTTAAATTTGTTTCTTCCTACATTAATTTGGTAACACTGTCAAAGCTTGCCTTCTTGTTCCTCACTATTCTCGTTTTTAGGAATTTCGAAATTACAGACCCTGGATTTTGGAGGAGTACGTTCCACTTGAAAATAGCTTTAAAATATTTTTAATAAATTACTGGGAGAAATATATACAATATAGAATGCTTAAGAATCATTAGTTTCATTTCATATAGCTGGAAAAAGTAATGAATAATTATGAATTATTATGGAAACAAATTAAATTTAACCTCAATTAAGTATGATCTTTTTAAAATCCTAATGAAGTCTTTACTCTAATGGTGAGATGCTTCTATTTGAAAAAACTATATAAAAACATCACCACAGCAAACAATTTGGATTCCTTCCAATAATGTAAGATGGTTTTATATTCCCTGACCCTCAGAACTTCTTCAGTAAGTCAGGCAATTTAAATATCTATTTAGAGTAACAATTTTTTCTTGAGAAATAGCAAGATGGTGAAGAATTGATTCTTTAGAAGTTCATTTTTCCTCATAGTTCAATTACAGCACTTACCACGTTGTACTGCTGTACATCTTTTTTTTTTTTTTTACATGAGTAACTCTTTCATAAGTCTGAGAGGTTGGTTCCAGAAATCAGAGATCATATCTAATTTACCTTTTCATTTCCAGCATCTAGAGATGTGCTTGACACATTGTCAGGGATCAATGAATGTTGTCCAAATGACTGAATGATCAAATTTTACCTGAAAGAGTGATGATAGGGTGCAAGACAACCTTGAAATACATTTTACTGGAGAAAAATATAATGCAACTGGTTATTTGGTAGACATGAGAAAACCCACAATATTTCTCTTTTACAATGAAAGAGTCATTTATTTCCATGTCAAAATGTTTCACTCTTTTTTTTTTCACTCTGGTTTGGGTTTCAGGGATATATCAAACCCTAGGGCAGCTGTTTGCAATGTTCTTTTGGGTGGCATGACTGGTGGCTGCTTACTGCAGGGAAATGCAGTACAGAGGAAGCATATTGTTGGCTTTCTCTGCCTTGAGCCACATGACCACGGCCTGGGGTTGTCATCTTCCTGGCCTGCCACTTGCATCTCAGCTCAAACAAATGTCAAACCCTGCTCCCAATCTACAATAATTTCTTTTTCTCTTCTCTGCTCACAAGTTAATATGAGTTTAAGATCCAGATCTTCTTCTTACCAGATTCTCTACCTACTAGGTTTCTACACATGGCAATAATTGAAATGTCTGAGTAAGAAGATACCTTAGTTACAGCTTTACATTATACCTAGTATAATCATTCTCCCAAATTCACCTATAATACCTCTGATGAATAGTATTCCAGGTTCTGCTTAAATCAATTTATTAGGAGAGACTTTGTCACCTTAAAAAGTTCATTCTAGTGCCATTCAGCGCTTTATGACATTCTTCCTAATATTGAGCCAAAATACATAACCTTCTAATGTGTTTGTGTGATATTCTCAAAGAGATCATATTATAGATCCAGAGACAGGCCATCCGCATCTGAATAGAGCTTCTCGATAACTAAAATTACCTGGCACCTAGAATTTCAAAAGTATCTTTCATGCAGAAAGGAAATAAGAGGGACTTTATGGGTAACAAGAATTGGAAGGAGGAAAAATCCTGAAAAATCATCATCTTTAGTCACACTGAAGTAAAGGAACGTTAGTAAGAATAGTATTGAATTCATGATACATAAATGTATATGCAATGTTAATTTGCTTATATGCAAACAAAATAACAATATAAATAAAATCTGATAATGATAAAAAACTAAATATTGGACCACAAACAGATAACTAGGAAAATTTTCATACAATTCTTAAAAATTAAAATAAAAACATTGCTTAGGAAGAAAAGCCACATATTGTAACAATATTTGAATGGGTAAGTAAATGAATGCATAATTTAATTTATGTATAAATAAGGGGTTGGATGAAATAGTGAACACAGGAATAGATATAGAAGCAAGGTGATTTCAGACAAATTTTTACTGAAATTCAGATTTCAGTAAAATCAAAGGCAGGTTAACTACTTATAAAATGTCTAATTATAATGCAGTAAACTAATAATTTTGAACATAATTTTGATGGATTGTATTAATTTACAAATTGAAATTTTAATTTAGGTACTGTCTCTATTAATCAATTTATCTAT
Organism: Lepilemur ruficaudatus; assembly: GCA_963574885.1. Classification (NCBI taxonomy): domain Eukaryota; kingdom Metazoa; phylum Chordata; class Mammalia; order Primates; family Lepilemuridae; genus Lepilemur; species Lepilemur ruficaudatus. The sequence continues at coordinate 77,466 of CAUYRT010057906.1, read as the reverse complement.
CAATCAGGACATTTTTGTGATAATCTTTGTGATCAGCTAAAAAAATCACTCTTCTGTTGGTTGAGCTATCCTTAATTCAAGCTACTTTGGGATAGTCACTGACATGGGCATTTAGTATAATGAGATTAATTAGATTAATTAGAACTCAACATTAAAAATAGCAATCACATTTATTGATCATGTGTTATGTATCAGGCATTGTGTTAAATACTTTGTATACATCATCTTATCTAATCTTCACCACCACTCTATCAAAAAGGAATTATTGCACAATTTCCTAAATATTAAAACGGAGATACAGAGAAGTGACATAATGAAGTAATTTGCCCAAGGTCACAGTTAATAGGTAGTATAGCTGGGGTTCAAACCTCAGTAGATTGTGGAGCAACAACTTATAAGTGCAATACCATGGTAGTTTCACATCTTTGCTCGGGAATCAGGGCAATCTCTTTGAGATGCTTGTATCTCTGCTTTCTACCACTTCTTTTCTTATAACATTTGAATACATGTGCAGTAAGGTTAAGAGAATACAGACAACCAAATAGTGAAGGGGGTGGAGGAAGCAGCACAAGATGCCATGAAGCCCGGAGCTCAGAGGTGGAGAGCAGCAGTCCACTTGTCCTTGAAAGGCAGGAGAACTTTTCCTTCATTTGTCAAGCACCAGGAATGACTGACCCCATGTCCTGTAGTGTAGCCTGCCCGTGACATTGCAGCTTTGGAATGAGTGCTTCTGGTTTGGACTGTCACAAACCAAGGGTCAAGGAAATCTAGCACCCAATAGTTTGGTGTCTGCTCTTTCTAGAGAATGTTCTCTTTTAGAGAAGAAACTGGTCCCAAGAGAAGTGATTTTCCACGTTACTTAAAAACAAAATAAATAAATAACAACCACCAAAATCCCCTAAGCATTGCATTAAATTGAATAAAATAAAATTTCCAATCAAGAACAGATCTGGCACAGAGACTGGCAGGTGAAAAAGGCTCATTAAATATGAATTTTGTTGGATTATAAAGGAGAAATATCTCAACTGGGTCCTGAGATTGTAGTGTGATGTCTGAAAGGATTTCTATCCTTCCGGATTCCATGCTTGCCCAATTCTAAGACACTGCCAGTCAGATGAAACAACTGATTTATTAGCAAATTTTAGGAGGAAAAAAACTTAGGACAATTAAGTATAGATAATTCAGTTTAAAAATGTTAAGGTATGAAAACACATGCATCTTAGAATTGAACAAAGAGGGGAACTCATCTCTGAGCACTCAATTAATTTCTCCAAACTTTGGTTATTAAGGCATCATGGTTAGACCAGTGAAGAATAAAATGATTAATAAGACATGCTCCAGCTCCTTAATATTATAAATCCTTGAGTAGATAAAAATGCATCCATGCAAGTGTATGACTGTTTCACCTGGTTCTTTAAAAAAAATTGATTTGTAAACAAAGTAAGAATTGTGACCATCTGAAGCCCAATTAAAATGACAGATCTCTAGTTTCAGCTGTACAGAGGTACAAAAGGAATATATAAACATATTGTTATTCCAAAACTGTAAAATCCATCTCACATGTAGGTACGCAGCTTATTAAACTTTTGGATTATTAAGCCAAGAAAGAATTAGAAATAGCAGTTTTCTTTTGTTTCTGTAGCAAATCCCTAATAACATTTTTATAACCTGTCTGAGGCAATGGATTAATTCCTAGTTTAGCTCAACATTTTAGTGTCCCTTTCTCTCCATTTATATATTCTAGTAAATATCCATCTTGATCACTGCTGAAGATAAACAACTAGTACCTATATCTTATGCTTCGTAAGAAATCCCATAGAGTGCTACAAAGGAAAGAAAAAGAGAGAGTTTGGTATGGTAAGGGTGTGTTAGACACTGTACAGTGTATTTGCAAACCATTAACAAGCAAATGGGATATAAACAAATCAATAACAGAACCTATAAAAGCATAAAAAGGCAAGACCTTAGAGTTTAAAGAATGTTCTTGTCATTGTATTACTGGAATCCACTATAAATATGTGCCCTGGGGAGTAGTCAATTTATTTTTATTGCTGTTGTTATGAGTTGACTACTCTGGGCAAAGTATTCAGGAGAGGCTGAGAGTGGGAGCCTATTGGAGCCGCCAGTCATGTGGCAAGGATTATTACATGGTAGGATGCAAAATCACAGCAGTTTCCACGTAAGATGCCACAACATTCCAGGAAACCCAAGGGAATACTCAGAAATGTTTGGCTGTCTACATGTGAAGTTTTCATTCATCTGAAGATTACTAAGCACTTCCTAGGGATTTATACCACACATCTCAACCCTCAGTGCAGTGGAAGTGGAATCTGTGGTTAAAGAATATTATGCAATAATACCACATGAAGATAAGATGCATTTTTGAGAAGACTTACCTGATCATATAACAAGCACGGATATAATGTAGGCTATAATTCTTATTCTTGCAGCCAGTATATGACGTTCTTTTATCTTTTAAAACCTGTTTTTTTCTTCTCTTATTTGGATGAGCAACTCAGCAGGTTGAAAGTCTTGCTTAGTAAAGAAAGAAACTCTTATGTTTCCTTTAAAGTGGTTCCTGGTAGTCCTGTTGGGGTAATGACAATTTTTGTTAGGCTTTAACTAAGTGCTTATTACAACAAGGGCTCCTGCTGGGTTCTACTCATACTCCTCCCTCTCTATTTCATTATCTGCCTTTGATACTCAGGGTGCATTCATGTACTCAGGCTGCCATAATTGAATACCAAAGAACAGGTGGCTTAAACACCGGAAATATATGTTCTGGAGGCTAGAAGTCCAAGATCAGGGTTCTCTCAGTTGGTTTCTGGTGAGGTCTCACTTCCTGGCTTGTAGACAGCAATCTTCTTGCTGAGTTCTCACGTGACATTTTCCTGTGTGTTCTCTTGAGGAGAGAGAAAGTGAGTACTCTGGTGTCTCCTCCTCTTTTTATAAGGACCCTGTTCCTATCATATTGGGGCCCCACCTTTCACACCTCAGTTAACCTTGATTATCTCCCCAAAGACCCTGTCTCCATATACAGTCATGCTGGAGGTTACGGCTTCAATGTATATATTTTGGGGGGACACAATTCAGTCCATTGCACAAGATTTATCACCTCAGCTAATTCTGTGAAACGCTTTTCTTAAAGTTGGTTTTTGTGTCTTTTGTGTCAACGTGCCTTAATTGTTTAACTAGGACATTCTTGCAGAGGAAAATAAAGATATATACTAACAACGCCACTGCTTCAGGACATTCTTGCAAAGCAGATTACGTGGGCAAACAGCTTCCTTGCAGACAACAATTTGCTTATCAAGAATTGTCTCAAAATCTTCACCTCACTGTGCCTAGCAAATTCTAAACATAACATGAATTTTGCACAATTTCAACCAGTTTCCCTCTTTGGGAGACCTGCCTTAAATACTTTCAGCTCAAACTAAAAACCCTACACAGATTCTTCCCTACCTTCCTCCTTCTGTGTCTCTATATAGAATCTGTCAAGGTAGTGTTCAACTTTGCTGCTGTGAGTTTAAAACTTTGCTCTCTTTGATTCATAGCTTTCTTTGTTGGTCTTAGAGGGGAGTTGACAGGCAACATTTCATAGTGGCTACAGGGACACCCAGAATAACAAACTTCCTATTTACTGGAATCTTAATCATGCCACATGGGTAAAAGCATTCCTCTGCTATGTACTAATACTTCTAAATGAGCAGAGATAACATTATGAAATGAAAAATACAACTTTTGAAAGCAGTTTGTTAGATGTAACCTCTTACTTCCATCCCTTTGGTTCCTTCACCTTCACCTGCAAATCAGAATATGAGAAAAATAGCTGACCCAGTTCCATTAAACTTCAGTCTGTGTCCATTTTCATTTGTAAGTGCAGAAGAGTAATAATTTCATTGCCTTGAGTTGATGTCCATTAGCTATGATCAGATTTGCAGGATCATCTAGCACAGAGCTCTGGAGTACTGCCCAATGGATTGGGACTATTTCTAAAAAATACTGGCTCATGAGTTGGAAGGCAACTCCAATTGATAGTCACTGCTGGTTTAGTAAAGTAAAAGAATTACGATCTGCATATATACTTAGTATACTTTGTGAAGGCCATAAAAGTCTTCTTAATGACAAACTCAACAAAATGTCTATAGTGTTGGTTTCCAAACTGTATATCAAGGCACCCAGGTGTGCTGATGAACTCACAGGGGTATTACTGGGATAGTTTAAATATTTAAGAAAAATACTGATACTTGGCATTTGTCAGACACAGTGTGAAATACTAGCTGAAGATAGTTAACAGTTTCAATATTAGATTGCGTTACATTCCCTTCAATGACATCATTTCTTTGTGAAGCCACGTTTTTGGTGGCTGCTATAATTAACAAGCAAGTACCATGTAAAAATTAATGTGTAACAGGAAATGAGAGTGATTGTATTCATACTGATTCCAAGATTGGAAAGTTGTACAATGCCCAAGAGGTACAGACATCTACAGCCCATCATTAGCAATTGTGGATAAGAAATAAATATGGTTTTTAAAATTACTTTGTCAAACAGCTACTGATCTGTTAAGAAATAAACATTTATGAGGTTGTTTGCTAGGTTTAGGACTTGGGACCTGGCCTCCCCTTCTTCATTTCTATTTCTCCCTTTATCTCTATCCCACCGTTGTATTTTGGAAGCATAAAACATGTTTGGTTTCACAGGTTCACAGTTGGAGAGGAATTTTGCCTCAGGATGAATCATACCTCAAGTTTCATGGACAAATAATGTCTAAACAAATATGTGGGCACCCTGTGGCTCAGTCAAGATGACACATAAAATTAATCATCATGCTGATGAAGGTGGCTTACGTACCACACTCTGAGAAACAGTTTCTTGCTTTAGAGTTTTAAAACTGTTTGTAAGCAGCTCTTTATGTAGATGTACCACTTTTTCCTCCCCTGTTTTATTCCTGCTTCCTATTTAATGTAGGAAGCATGAAATACTGATGATTCCAACACACTGCCTAAAAAATTTCCAATGTGTCATGCTGTCAAGCCACAATAATGAGAAATCACTTGTGCTGATTCTATTTCCCAGTATATGAACCCAAAACCCTAATATTGACTCGTAGCCCCTGTCTGAGATAGTGTGCCTAGCAGAGCACTAGACGGCTATCACTGTTTGCACAGCATATTGGTCACAATACGATCTTTTCTTTTCCCCTAAGGTAAACAACTTGACAAAATTAGAAAGACACGCAGAGAGTGAGGAGAGGAGCGTGATGATAGAGCTTCCTGTTCTACAGAACTGTCGAGTTGGTGGCTCTGGATTCTTTGGAGCTGTCTTTTTCTAAATTTGACAGCCTTCTGCCTATATGGCACAATATTTATCTTGCCATATTGCTCTTATTCATGTCAAAGCAAATAAACTATGAGACAAAAATTCAGCACAGAAGAAAATGACAGGAACAGATTCTGTTTAGAGTAAACATAGGACGTTGCACTTCTGATTATGATTCTGGATCCAGTCCTTAGAAACTGTGAGAAATAGATGGTGTTTGTGCAGGTGTGTGTGGCCTCTTCCTTTGGTTCTGCTCTTTTCTCCTTTTGCACACTTCAATTGCAATCACGTTCACTGTTTTCTTTATCACTTTTCTATGCAAAGCTAGTGTCTGAAAATTGCATAATCATATAACCCAGTATTTGCCTATTCTTGCATTGTTCTGAGTACCTTTTGTATGCGAGGTCCTGGTTTCATTGCTGAGAAATAACAGTGAATCAAATAGAAAACAAATTGTCCAGTTTGGAGTATGGGATATATTATGTACCAGGCTCTCTGTTTGGTGCTTTAAATATATATTTTTCATGTAAAGTTCTCAACAATCTAAAACAGGGGTTCTATTATTACCTCCATTTTCCAACTGAGAAACTGAGGCTTCATATTATTACAGGACTTGTCCAAAATCTCATAGTCAAGTGGCAGAGCTAGAATGGAATCAAGGTAATTTAAATTTATAGAACAAATAATTAACAAGTAGATTCTAAAGAATCAGTTATTAACAAAAGCTAAATCACTTTTACTAAGTTTATTTATTCCGTGAAAAGTGACAAATCTTAAGGCAAAGGAATGGACTTCAAGTGGTTAATTTTAGACATCAGAATCCTGAAAGAATGGATTTAGGGCAGAATGTGATGGAGCGTGAGAGATGAGAAGTACATGCCCGCACCAAGACAACACTTAAGAACACATAAGATCATTGTGCTTGAATTTCCATCCTACAAATCTCTCAAAAGAGCTACCCACTTAGTACATGCCAGGTCCCACAGTTCCAACAGGGACTGATAGATGACAAGTCATGTGGCTGGGAGGAAGGTCAGTACTTTGATGTGCATGTTGATGTGGGTAGAGCAATATGCAGGCACTTTCAGTGGTCCAGGAGATAGATCATCATATCTTTGAGCACATGGCAAGAGTTGGAAAGAAAAGAAGTAAATGGAACTAAGAAATATTTAGGCCAAATTAACACAACTTGAAGATGGATTGGGTATGAGGTTAAAGGAGAGGAAGGTACCAAAGATGACTCCTGTTTCAAACCATTCCCAAGGAAAATCTGGAGGGGCAACAGGTTTGGCAGGGTCTAAAATTGTCTTGGGAATAATACCAAGTAAATGTCTGGGACTATGAGGTAGGATTCAGAGGAAAGGTCTAAATGGGAGACATACACATTGAGTCTTCTGCATGTAGGCAGTAAATAAAACTCTTCTGTGTATTTGGCATTTTGTTGGGTACAAGGAACACAGACATCAGAAAGTCAGTGGATATTTTCATATCTACTTTACCCACTGTGTGATAGATGATCAGACATTAAGGAGTTTGAAAGCATTCTCTTAAAATATTTTGTAAATTGTACAGTACTATACAAATGTTAATTATTATTATTAATAGTAAATAAATGACAATAAGAGATTTTTGTATTACATGGTTGAATAAAAGAGTTTAATGGAGGAAATCTGGGACAGTTACATGAGTGACATAGGGGAGGCTTTCTCTTGATAACCATTTAGCACAAGGGGAGTTTTAGGCTTTGTGGGTCCTAGGTCTCTGTAGCAATTACTCACCTCTGTAATTGTAATGTGAAAGCAGCCATAGACAATATACAAATGAATGGGAATATCTGTGCTCCATAAAGCTTTCTTTACACACACACACACACACACACACACACACACACACACACACATACACACACACATTAAGTTGGATTTGGCCCCGAGACCTAGTTTGTTGACTGACTGCAGCCAGAGAGAGACTACTAACAGGTCTGATAACAAGCGGCGTCATAGATCCCAATTTCCAGAGAAATCTTGGAAGTTCCCCAGAATCTAAAACTAGCACTAACTTTTGTTATATGCAAAGCCCAATAGTCAGTGATTCCCAACATAAATATCTCCAATAAAACAAGTCTGTAATTGTCCACTTGGAAATGTAATAGCAAAAGTATATGATATTAGAGAGAAGGCATGTTATATTTTTGCTCTTTTCGAAAGGCTTGAGTCAGAATCTAAGTCTAATAGGATTCAATTTGAAAAAATGCATTTAAATTGAACTTGGCAAAAATTATAAATGTTGCATAAATGTTACATAAAGGTACTACGAATTAGTGATGTTCAATCAGCACCTTTTGTTGAGGTTGGACTTGGACCCTACCCACATCTACTTTCTCTCCCACATCGTTTCCTCACTGCCACCCAGGAGTCCCACTTGACATCAAGGGACAGGCAGAGATCATTTATAAGGAAGTCTTGGAGGATTCCCCATCTGCCCACTGGAGCTATGTTTGTTGTAATAAAAATGCACCAACTAGAATAGGATCACAGCTCCATAAAAAGCCTGCTGTGTACTGGAAGCTAAAATGGGGTAGTTGCAAGCACGAGAGAGGAGAGATTCTGGTAAAAATAACTAACAGAACCATGACAAAGATGACTATAGCCCAAGAGGATCTTTCAGCATTGATTGAGATTGTGCCAGATGTCCCAGCATGACTGTATGTGGGGAAAGCCATCTATATTCCATGGATCAGGCTGGCTGGCCACTCAACGCAGGCTTTAATCCAACTTCAAACCAAGAGCGCTGGGTGGAAAACTGCCTCAGACACTTGAGGTGATGGCCAGAAATGCTTGGCATTTCTAGATGCTTGGTGTGGGAAGAATTATCAATCTAATCTGAACTTTTTTCTTAGCCACCCATCTGACCAGAAAAAAAAAATCTGTTGTTAAAATATCTCCCATCATGTTTTGGGGTCTTTAATGTTCCAAATAAGTGATTTATTCTCTCTGAGATACTTGTCCACACTGGTGTTTCAGTAATATTTCATGATCTGAAAATCAGATATACATTTGTGTGGGTTAATAAGAAAGAGAAGAAAGAGGAGGATACATACTATGTTTTATTTTCTGTAGTGCAAGTTTTATTGTACAAATATAATTATTTTTAAAAACATACCTAAGGGTTGATAAATCCTATTAATCACATTAAAAATACATACAATTATGCCTGGTTTTTGGATATAAGCCTCTTTGATCCATTGGAAGCTTTGTTCTCTAAATCTAGACTACCAATAATGACTGCTAAGCCAAATCCTGAGACTCTGTCCAGATCTAGGAAATAGTTAACATGCATGGAGCACTTGTCATGTGCCTGTCACCATGCTAAGCATGTCACCAGTACTAAGCTGTCTTAGCCAGCATTTTCTCAATCACTTTGAATATTTTTTTCTAGAATTGATACTTTCTCCTCTCAGAATCTCTGGTCAACGTTGTGCTAAAACCCTTGCCTGGACCTTATAACCCTTCCATTTGTTTAGAAATTCATCAGAGAGGCAGTGTTAAATTACTTTCTTTGTGATATCATCAGAATTACAATTTCCTGAATCTTTCTATTGAAGAAGTAGCCAAAAAGGAATCTGAAGGGGGGGGGGGGAGAGAGAGAGAGAGAGAAAGAGAGAGAGAGAGAGAGAGAGAGAGAGAGAGAGAGAGAGAGAGAGACCACTCAAAATACATGGATTGTGTATGCGCTAGCAGGAATCTTCCCAGTACTTGTCTTTTTCCAATTAGAAGTGCCTTTCACAGGTGCTGCACCACCTCTGTTAACCCCAGCTAGTTGCCCTTTGAAGCCCTCTCCTTTGTTATTCTTAATCTACATCAAATAGTCTCTCGGCTCTCATAACACATACAGGACCACATTCAGGGCTGCTTCCTGACACAGCTGCTTCCTGTTACCAGGCTTGAAGTTGTGTAATGCAAGTTTACTCCAGCATAAGTTTTACAAATACGTTTAACTCAACCAGGTTCTAAAACAGAGCCATACTAGTTATGCACAAGTTCCTGAAAAAGATCATCTCTGGGAACAAAGAAAAGCCCTTCTTTCTCCCACACTCACACACAGCCTGAGGAACAGCTAGGGATGCACTCTCATTTTCTGTCCCCGCACGAGCGTTTCACAAGATAAGGCTTTGGGAGATTTCATTTTTATCCACATACCATTAGCTTAAAAATGTCCAAAGTTACAAAAGCTTTGTAACTTCCAAGCCTCTTCTTTCTCATTTACTGAACTGTATACTGAAGTGTGGACTATGGAATCAACGAACCTGGCTTAGAACAGTGGCTCTCAGTCCCAGACAAGACGCATAGCTATGGTAGAATCAGAAAAAGGGGCACAATAATGCAGGTGTGCCTGCGTGCATGCCTTTGTGTGTTTCACAGTTCAATAACGTACTAGTTTCCTAGGGCTACTGCAACAAATTACTACAAACCGGATGGCTTAAGACAATAGAAAATTACTCTCTTAAAGCTCTGTGGGCTAGAAGTCCAAAATCAAGGTGTCTGGAGGGCTTTGCTCCCTGCAAAGGCTCTAAGGGAGAATCCTTTCTTGTCACTTCCAGCTTCCTAGTGGCTCCAGGTGTTTTTGGCTTGTGGATGCACTCCTCCAATCTCTGCCTTGTCTTCCCATGGCCTTCTCCCCTGTGTCTTTCCTTTTCAGTTTCTTATAAGGACCCTGTTATTGGATTTAGTGCCCACACTAATCCAGAGTGATCTCATCTCAAGATCCTTATCTTAATTATATATCTCCAAAGACCCTTCTTCCAAATAAGTTCCCGTTCTGAGGTTCTAGGGGTTAGAACTTAAACTTTTGTTTTTGAGATCCAGTAAGAACACTCCAAATGTGTTCTTATTTATAGGGTATGTTTTTCTTTGAATGGTACCATTTCTTACAGTTATGGAGTTAAACATGCCCTTTCTTTTATGAAAGGATAATAGGTCTGTTTGTATATGTTTGTGTATATGAGTGTGTGGGTACACCATAGTGCTTTTTTGACAAACTTAAAAATTGGCAATCCAATATCAGTTCCCATATATTTTTTAAATAATCCAGAAAATCCCAGTCTAAAAGTTATTAGAAAACTGATCCCAATTTCCTGAGCCTATTTCTTTATCTGCAAATGAGATGATCTCTGATTTTTATACATTTAACTTTCAGATAATTTGCACTTTTGTACATAATACATGGGAACCTCTGAACTCCTTTCCTAAAACCCCAACCAGAGTTTCTTGTACCAGAAGACCAATGAGTACTTGAAGCTATTCCACAGTGACACTGCTTGCCATCCAGGAGTCCAGTTGGGGCATTTCACCATCTTTTTCTTACAGTAGATGCTATTGACAGAGTGTCTGTGTCCCTCCAAAATTCATATGTTGAAGCCCTGATCCCAAAAGTGATGGTATTTGGAGGTAGGGCCTTTCAGAGGTAATTAGTCATGAGAGTGGAGGGCTCATGATGAGATCAGTGCCCTTTTAAGAAGAGAAACAAAACATCTAATCTTTCTCTTTTTCTGACATGTGAGGCACAGCAAAAGGACAGCCATCTGTAGACCAGGAAGAGAGAGCCCTTACCAGACATAGAATCTGTGCCAGCACTTTGATCCTGGACTTTGCAGCCTCCAGAACTGTGGGAAATAAATGTTTTTCATTGAAGCCACCCCAGTCTATGATATTTGTTATAGCAGCCCCAGTTAACTAAGACTGTAGGGTTTGTAAAATTGTATGAATGTTTTTTTGGTTTGTATTTAACAATTTTTTTTTTGAAATAAGAAAGTGATTTTAATTCCTCAAGAATTTTGAGCAAATTTATTTCCTTCCTATAACTGTCATTTCCATTTCCTGACATATTTTAGGACTAAAATATAGTATGAAAATAGAGAACTTTCTGTAGTTGCAGGCATAATCATAGTAATAGGATTAGAAGTAGCAGTAGAAGTTTTAGTATTAATAGAAGTAGTTAAAAGCAATAAATAGCAATAAAAGTTAGATATTGTATTATATTAAATATGATGATGTATAAGGTGTTCTGTAACCTGTTAAGCTCTAGATAAATGTTAATTATTTTCTGCATAGTAGTATGGTCTTCATTTTGCAATAAATGCTCAGTCATGCATTGATTAAATGGGAATGTCTTATTGACCTGCTTGGTAACTTAGTCCTTATTCATAATTTTCCCTTACTAATCAGCAAATTAAGCTCTTCAGTCTAAGGTCAGGCCTCTTGAGGGGTGGCTGAGAGCCAAATTTAACCCACAGACAGTTAATGATTTTCTGTTTGAATTTAAAACTTCTCTGCCTGACCTTCCCCACCACTCCTCTTACCTTGTATCTGGGGGCTTTACACGTTTATGTCACATGGCCCTGAAGTCATTTGTGCTTGGAGCTCTGGATGAGTGGCTAGGAAATGACCAGCTGTGTGAAAGAATGGGAGTAAGCCCTATTTTTTCTATCACAGGGACATAGGGGACTGTCTAGAGGTGGACCATGACTTCTCCTTGCTCAAGACTCTGCTGTAGTAAGACAGATAATCGGTAATTCACGAAGACCACTTTGGTAAACCTGGAGTGACTGGCACCCACCTGCTGGAGTCCCTTACCCATCACACGTATTCTACTCTCCCTGGAGTCCTTCTTTATCTGCTGTTGCTTTTGTTCTTTTCAAATGTATAATTAAAGGAGTTGATTGATATATTTGAAGCCATAATTATAGAGGTGAATATACAAAAACTTTAGATCCATCACCAGTTAACATCACGTATAACATCTGGTTCTAAGTCAAGGTTTTATTTCAATCATATTTACACTTGAATGCTTTTAAAAGCCATTTTGAAGCCAAATGTATGCTAGCAAATCCAGTCCTGCGTCCTGCTGGTTTTGTTGGATGGTGGTGGAACAGAATGGACTTGTGCTTTGTTCTTTCTTTGCTTGCTGTTGGAAAATGTTTATTTCAAACCTGATCTGTATTAACATAGTCCTCCTGACATATATCAACCTGAGTTCCTTTCATAGAAACTTGTGGGATGGACAGGAGGCAAAGAGAGTTGTGTGTCAAGAAAGTCACAAGAATGTAACTAAGTAAAAGATTTATCTTATTTTGGCCATTTAAGTCATCAGTGCTCCTTGTGTGTGTGGGGCTGGAGGGATACAGACTAGAAATGTTATCTTTGCAACATTTTTGGGCTATGCAATAAACTTTATTGAATAAATCCCAATACCCACTCATAATGCTTTTAATAAACCTTCCTATAATAATTACGTTTCTTTAATATCTCCACTTTTTATTTTTATACAGAATAAATATGATGTGTCTATTTCAGTGAATTAAAGGACATAATCAGGACACTGAAGATAAAGTATGATTTAAAATCATCTTAAAGGAGTTTTGTGTAGGGTACCAATTTTTTTTTTTTTTTTTTTTAGCTAACCTAGGACCAGGAACCTTGTGTCTATTTCCAGAACATGAGAACTTCAGATGAATTGTTCTGAGAAATGAGACCTACCTGAGCACATTTAAAGATTGGCAGATGTCAAAATATAATATTTGAAAAGTTAGAAAGCATGGCCCGTATATATGACAGAATGGCTCTCATACAGAATGATCCTCATGAATGCACATAGAATGAACATATATCAAAATTTAACACATTAATGGGAGAACCAGATGAATGGCCAATTCAAAGAGCATTTGAGAAGGAAATGTTTCTAAAGTCACCTGGGAAAAGCATGCTGAAATAGTTGACAATAATTTTAAGAACAAAACCAGTTAAGTCTCATAGTGCATAGTTTTTGGAATTTTCTTCTCTATAGCACTGATATTACTTGTATCTCTACAGGAAGAAAACTATGAGTTAACACATAACTACATGAAGTCTAGGCCCTAATTGATAATAACTAGCAAGCTAAATAAAGGTAAAATGCCCTGGAGAATTAAATATTCCTTGGACGTGCTTGTTAAACAATGTTACAGTATGACACTAAGAAGACGTATAGTCATTCTTTTGTGTATTTTCCAGTTTGGGATGAATTTCTTAATAGTCCTCTGGTGATCATAAATAATCTTGAATTACTACTTCTTACTATAAAATTCTGATTTCATTCTGTTTTTGATGAATTAATTCACAAATGTGCAGTTAGAGGTGTTTATTAACCATGTCGGCCTCCCTGCCAATGGTCAGAAAATTCAGAGGCTCACAGGGTTAAGCTAGTACTCAGTTAGTTCCAGAGAATTAACTTTGACTGGAAAATTCATAAGGAATCTCAGATTGCATAACATCTATTACTCTTGAGGGTTTTTAAAATTGTTCCCGCTGGATTTTCTACTCCAACACTAGAAAACCAAATCGAAACCTGAAACATTCACATCCACAGGTTGCACCTGTGTTCCCTATAAGTTTGGGAGAATTACTTTCTCCTCAAAGTTTGCCAAACCTGAGTAGGTTCTGCCAGCCTATAAAGCCGAGACCCTGTAAGACGTAGAATGTGTATTGTTCTAGTTTCCTGGGAAGGTTCTGTGAGCATCAGTTCCACACATGAAATACAATCTGTGCTCCTTAATGATGTGTTTGTCATATCTAATTGCAATGAGATTTAGTCTCTAATATGTTACTGCAGGTGTAGCCTTGATTGCAGAATCAATTTGTCCAATTATATTCTAGTAAAAAGGAGATTACATTCTGGCAAATAGCTACATTTCCAAGAAAATAAAAAGACTCAGAAAAAAATAGGTATGTATATATACACATAAATTCATACATATGAATATACATAATATTTATAAATAAACATAAAACATAAATATATAAATTCAGGGTCAGGGAGAACAAGATAAAGCTGCTTCTTTTACACACAGGACACTAGGACATAGAACTAATACCAACAATATTCCGAAACAAATAACCACAATTAAATTTCTCTTATCCATTCATTCTGTACTATGTAAATTGTCTCCATCTTTTGGATTTGAGGTTAGCAGCCAGCTTCCATGAAGTTGTCTGTTTCTGAATAAAAAATGGCCTTGGAAATTTTGACTCAATCCCTTTGGACAATCAAAGAGTTATCTAAAAGATGCTAGCTCAAGCTTCAAAGCCTGTTCCTATGAGTTTATTTTTTGAAATATCAATAGTCAAAAACACTTGATAGAATTATTTTTGCTGAGGCATTGAGACTATTCTTCTTCGTTAAAAGCTGAATTTAAAAAAAAGAGAAAAAGCCCAATTTCCAGCCTGCAGCTTATAACAAAACTTTCAAGTATCAAACCTGAATAACTATGGTTAATTTATTATGGTAACCAATAATAGGAGAACAGAGGGGAATGAAATTCTCCAGTGGGTTATAAGATATTGATCAGTGTTTCCTCTGAGGGTAATGGCATGCCAAGGACAGCAAGGGCATGACAAATATATGAAATTTATAATCTCTGTACATACTATAATCTCTGAAATATCTGTACATACTATATTTTACCTACATAAAATAAACTTGTGGTAGGATGAGATTTTCCTTTGATTTGACAAATACTTTGCATGCAGCTCTTATTGTTGGAGTGTTACGTTGGAGTTATAAGTTATAGGAGGTAAGACAGCAAACCAAATCAAGTTACTTTTAACATCTCTTGATATAAAGTAAAAGAAAAAATCTTTGTGAGTATCCAGTGAAATATAGTTTTACATGTAAGACATATTTAACACACATATATTTAATAAATAGAGAGCCTGATCTTTGCAAAGCAAAATCAAAAGATTTATCAAAAGATATTTGGCCTCTTGACTAACACAGAATCATGGGTCCTGCTACTATTAGCTTGATTACCAGCTCATCAAAATGACACTATAATATTTTAAACAAGCATAGAATGTAAAACAATTATGAACAAACAGCTCTTTCGGAAGTAAAGAACTTTTGTGCTTCATTTTTTTCCCCTGGTTCAAATCCTGGACATAAAAGTCTGCACATAGCACAGAAAGTTATTCTAGTGAGAAATCTGCTATCTGGGTAGATTATAAAGATGGTAAAGACTAATCTTTTACTTGCTTTTAGAGATTACTAAATACTGAAAGGCCGTTTGTCATCATTTTAACATAAGAAAAAAATTCTATTTTGCATTAATATAATATTTGGCAGAAAAGTAATGACAAACTATAAATAAACTCATCAAAATGAGTCAAATTTGTAACATTTTGATATATTTGATACCTGTTTTATGATCACTTTCAATTGTTAGAAACCAACACAAGTGATTTGCTGTATTCAAACTTGTGTAACTTGCTATAAAAACTAATTTAGTTCTTTATAAAAATTTCACATTGGAATAATCTTCTACCTAAATTTAAGACAAAATTACTCCCTTTATACATTGCAAAGCAAAAATACAACTCATGCATTATGTACACAGTTGTATTACTGTATCTTACTTGGAAGCTGTGCAGATATCTGTTTCAGGACTCTATCTTACTTAAAAGTTGTTCAAATGTCCAAAGATTATTAACCAATTTACTCAATTTAACATTACATAAAGGATTCAAGTTAACTAAGTATCTTGGAAATAATATTTAATCAGCTACACCTTAGAACATAAGTGATTTAATGTAAAATGTTTTTAGGACTATAGCTTAATTAAACACATAATTTTATATTTTATTAATTTTAAATATTTTATAGAAATACTGTTAGCTTATCTGAACACTAAATACACATAAGAACTTTAAGACATTCATATTTATAGCCTCTTCATGAAAAAATAAAGCCAATCTTATAGTGTTATAAAAAATGAAATGAATGCTTTTATTATGTACCACACATATAGCTGATTTTAAACAGTATCACAAACCAGTCCAAAGATTCATCTTGACTAGGTGGACTTAAATTCTTATGAAAAATGCTTTTGAGCTTTTATTTTCTATAAAAAAAGGATTTTTTTTTTCTCTAAAGTCTGGCACATTTAAAATATTATATCAATACGTTCAGTTTTCTTATTTTCTTGGGATTCTGGGAATATGAGATTCATAAAAACACTAAATCAGAACAGACATCCTTTATTTTGAGAGATTTTATAATTTAGTTTATTAATGTTCTTCAGACGTAAGGAAAGATTTCACATTTACCCAAGGAGAGGTATGGAATTTTCTCAATTGTAGACACACAGATACACGGAAAGTGTGTAGCTTCCATTGTGTAACTTCAGCAGAAGGTCAGAGTTAATCATAGAAAACAAAACCCACCAGTTTAGATCTCAAAGAAAAGTTCTGCTATCTAATAGGCATGAAATATTTTCTTAAATTTGCTCTCAGTTCACAGATGGACAAACAGGTAATGAAAATGACCAACAAACTCAATTAGGTATGGACCGACTAACAGACCTGAACAAGAGCCAGAAGAAACAAAACAAAGCAAACAAACAAAAAAACCCCCACAGAATTAGAAGAGGGAGGAGGTGAGGCCCACAGAAAAACAGAAGCAGCAATTCCTGGGACCAATAAAAGATCTCCTTAGAGTTAAACAGCCCGTGAGGTGTACTTCTCAGAAAACATACTGCGTCTCTTGTAGTTGACTTCATTTGGGTATATCAACGGGAAATCTTCCAAAACTGTCCATGTTTCAGAAAATTAAAAACATAAATCTTATATAAATATTAAATATGTATGTGCCAAAATTCATTTAGCTTATTGAGTGAACCAGCAATATGGGAAAACTGATTCAAAAGGCCTTTGAGACTCAAGATCAAATTTTCTAGGGAAGATAACTATCTTTTGATTGTTGAGAACAGAAATTTTGAGTCACCAAGGATTTACCATTTTGCTTATTTTAGCCTAGCCCATATTATCAGGAAAGTGGGCATTTTTGTTATAGAAACATATAAAAACTGGATAAAGATGGGAGTAGAAATACTTTCATCTTCAACAATATCTTATCTTTTTATAAGCAAGAACTCTGGAGAGTGACTGGAAGATAGCCAGGGCAAATAACCTTGGTTTCAGTCTTCCTTTTTCCATTGTATCTGTCTCTAATTAACCTCTTCTGAAGATTTTGTGGCAACTTAAATTTGTGCTAAAATGCTTATTATGTTTATGTAATAAATCTTGCCCAAGTGCATTTAGTTGCATCACATAAAGCTACCACAATAAACACAGATACTTCTAATACTCCAAGGGAATGAAATCATATTTTCTTCAAACCAACTTTAAATGATCTTATTGGAAGCCTTGTTAGACATCACAGTCTCTCACACACCTATTCACACACCAACATGCATGCACATTCACCCAGACAAATCAGCGCAAAATTCTTCAAAATTAGGATGGCTATTTTTATTTTATTTTGTATATATCTCCCCACCCCCAGAGTTTCTAATGAACATCTGTCATTTGTTTAATTGGATGCAAGGTTAGCCAACTCCTAGACATTTACTCTCTGATTCATTTTGATCTTTTCCAACACCTGACCTGGTTTGACACGGTATGCAGAAATGTCAAGAATTTCCTAGCACAGTCCCTAAAACACCTGCAAACTGTTTGAGCTTGATTGCAGGCAGCTGATGTTCATTGCAACAGGGGCACTGGCTGTTTTTTCTCAGACTTTCGAACTCATAGAAATTAGAGTTCAGGAAGACCAATTGGATCACTCTTCAATTGTCTCCTTATCGTTCCAGTGAATACAACTCCCAGGTCACTCAGTTCCAAGGATGAAACTTCAACATTTTGTGGGACAGTTTCTTATTCAAAGGCACTCTGAAGAAGTATTCCTCAGAATCATCAAATCTTTCTGTTAAATGATTTTCTTCCAATTTCTTCTCATTAGATTTCGCATAAGATTTCGTTAGGTAATTTATCTTCACTGCAGACGTCATAGGCCTTTCTGCTATTTGTATGTACCTTCTTGTCTCTTCAGGTGTGTGGCGTTGTTCTGAGGGAACGAACCTGATTTCAGAACTCAATCCGTGCTAACATGGGCAGATGGTTGCCTATCTCATCCAAAAGTATTTCCATACAAAAGAGATTCTCCATAATTACACTATTCCTTGCCTTAGAGATGTGTTCCAGCTTCCAAAATGATTTTGTAACTTACTGGAAGTTTTCAGTTAAGAGTGAGTCAGGATAATCGGGATCATTGGGAAGCCTCTTAAAAATTGTAGATTGAAAACTTCTGGGTGGAGAGCGCCAAGCTCAACATACTTTAATTTTTCATATTCCTTCCTAGGAAGGACCTTCCTTCTGTGGCTAGATGGGATGGCTAATGTGGGGTTGTAGGATGCTTCTGACAGAGTTCTATTTCCCATAATATTAGTCATTTTTCTACCTGACGTTTCCATTGATTTTTACGCTGATACTTTTCTCATGAATGAGACCCTTGTTATACATTATGAAGCCTTGGAGAGTGCCCTTCACAGGTCTGTGAGTTATATCTGCGACTTAATTTTTATCTTGTCTGGAGTGACCAGGGACTCAGGCGTCTCAATAGAGCTTCAGCGTGGAAGCCTTTCTGAAAGCTCTGTGTGGAGGTGTTAAGCTGCCCTGAAATAGACTTCTTAGTGGAAGCAACCAGAACAGAATGTTCACATAAAAGTGCTAGGTTGGATAATAATCATATTTAGCACTTATATAGCAGTTTTCATTTCCCAGACACTTTACAAACAGCAACTAAATAAACCTTTCAACATCCCCATTAAATAGACGAATAAGCATTATTATCTTAGCATTCTGTTTGGTGGAGGAAAAAACATCTTTACAGGTTTATAATTGCAGGAGGCCATTATTTCAGAATAATGATTCCGACTTCTGTGTCTGTTAGCCAGTCTCAAACTCTACTTGTTCCAATTTTCTTTTCAAGAGAACTGATTAATTGGTGCCAGTGTTGGCCATTGTGAAAGCGCAGTCAAAGCCATTTCTCTCCAGTGTTCTAAGTTCAAAGAGCGACTCAAAGATGAGTACCTGGGAAGTTTCCATTATTGGCCTAACTTGATAAAGAACAAAGTTAATAAATACCTGAAATCTATAGAGGCAGTGAACTGCCCAAGCCTGTCTCAGTTAGCAAGATCTCCCTCAGTTAACATTAACGATGCTTTGCAGCCACATAATTAAACCCTCTCCAAGGCCTGGTGGAAGATGGCACACTGCTTGCATTTGGTGAGCGTCCAAGACTGCAACTCTTTCAATAGTTAAAAGCACATTTACTTCATTTCTTAATACTTTATTAGAGGCACAGAGAGTTACTGCCTACCTCTTTCAGGCTCAGGGAAGATTTTTAACATGTTTTATGCTAGCTCCAATTTCTGCTACACATTCTACTTTTTAATGAAAAAATTAATAGCCTCCTTTTATTTAAATAAGTCATGTGGACATACTTTTCTGCAACTGAAGTACTATTTGTTTACAAATGTTGGCCTGGCACAAATAAACCATTATATGCCACCTTTTATTATTGTTCTTACAATCTTTAAAGTACAAAATAGGTTCTCATTTATGTTCTTCCATCTAAGCTGAAAGCCTTCTTAACACAGACAGAATAGTGGTTGAAGGTCCAGGTTCTGGCATCAGACTGCTTCACTAACTTGCCTAACCTCACCAAGTCTTGGTTTCTCAGCAGTGAAGTGTGACCATTGGCAGTACTTCCCTGAGTAGGTTGTTATGAGGATTAATGAAATGACGTGTCAGAAGTGGGAGCACAGAGGTGGGCCTGTGGAAGGGCTTAATAGATGTCAGGGCTTTTCTTTACTGTCATCATTATTATCATCATCACCGTAGTCACTGTCATCATCTGGCAATGTTGCAAACCACTTAAGAACAGAAAAGATTTGTCCTAGGAAAGACTGTTGTCATAAACCTGGGATTAATTGAAATCTGCACAATTCATTTTAGTTTTGCTCGATCCCTCAAGAATTGGCTTAGCCATTATCATAATACAATCATGGATTTTTGGACTTAGAAAAATCATGATATGATTTAAAGGAAAGTGAGCCTTTAACTAGAAAACACAAAAGGAAGCCCAGGGTCATTTCATCTGAACAGCTGGGTACAAGAAGAGAATGAATTCCTGAGTGTCTGGAAAGCTCTAAGACCCAGAAGCAGATAGAGAGGAACTTCTGGCAGTGGCAGTTGGGAAAATAAATGACTCACATGCTCACAGACTTCAGAAGGTCAAGTCCAGTGCAGCCTGGAAATCCCAGGGAAGGTGGCAGAGGCAAGGGCACAGGCAGCCTGTGGGCAGGGCCAAGGGCAGTTGTGTGAAGTTGCTAGCCACCGTCTGGGTGGCAGCCCAGGGCACAGGCTCCATAGAAGAACCACCAGGCTGCCGCTGCTTGGCAGAGCCTGGGCAGGCACAGCAGTCACTCTGCTGATTAACATGGGTGATGCCCCCTGCTGCTTTGCCGACTCCCAAAGAGCCACAGATATGGGAAGTGGGACAAACTCAAATGAGAATCAATCAGACTTCACCAAAGATACACAAAGTGAATGAGCCTGAGGCTATTCAGGTTGTCCAAATATTCTACCATTCAGAGAATCCAAGAAATTCGGGTACTGAGATTGTGGATGAACATTGCAAGTATTTGGACTTTTGCATAAGCTGGTAGGTGCTCTGGGTTACTGATATTTGCAATTCACCCCTTCATTCCTTCATTTATTTGCATCTTTGCTTCAAAAATATTTATTGAATGAAACAAATATGAGTCTACCTGAGACATTTGCATCACTGTTCTGCATACAACCAGAGTCACACATTTTATATTGTGTATTCAAGAACTAAAATAAATCAAAAAAGAAATCAGGGGTTCTAAAATATTCTGAGTATCTGTTTTTCTTTCCTAGTCATATTCTATAATGGTGAATACTTATTCTTAAAATGTTAGTTTAATACATATATAATGTAGAGATACTCTCATTGTATATGATTCAAAACATAGAGACATGATTGAAACAAAACAGAAAAATCCTCTTTCCCGTATTCTCATTTCACCTATGCTTGAGGCATCCACTGTCCATGATTCTGTGGGCTATCAATCTTCCAGTATGTATGTGTGAGTATATAACTATATACAGCATAAATAATATCATATTATGTGTTATTAAGAGACCTGCTTTGATGAGTTTTGGAGATTTTTTCATGTCAGTATATTTAGACCTCCACCATGTGCCATAAAATGTTTGTGCTATAACTTGTTTACTAGTGAGTATGTATTTTTCTCCATTTTTTTGCTAATTCAATACGAGATACAAAGATCATTTTCATATACACATTTTTGGGCACACGTACGAAAGAATCACCATGTCACAAGCAAAACACAGTTGTAATTTTGATATATACTGCCAAATTAGCTCCTAAAAAACTTAACCAATCTATAATTTCACTAGTAGTGTTTAAGACCAGGGAGGGTGTGAATATTATTGGAATTTAATGACTTTTTTTCTGCAAATCTTCAAAAGATCGGTTTAGGATCCACGTTGCAATTGACAGAAAGATTCTTTGCAGAATCAATTCCCTATAGGTTCCTGCAATATTTTCTTCTCTCTTTTACAATAAGCTTTACTTATTACAGTATCTTTTCATTTTAATGTTTCCATATTTTAAAGAGGCAAAACCAAGACCCAGAGAGAGTAGTTGAAAAGTACTCAAGTTTTTATGAAAACCAGAAGTGATCCCACGAAATTCCATTAAGTGTCTGGCAATTGAGAGATAAGTTAGTAATTGAGCAAGTACATCCTTTTTTTTTTCTTTTTGCCAAATTTCCATTTCGAGAATTCTATGTAAAATGTCTGATTTAGAGACAACTGAAGCAAAGAGCGAAAGATATTCTGGAACATGGACAAAGTCCTTGAAATGTAGCACATAGACAAACTGGGATATGGCAGAGCAGTTGAATAATAAACTTCAAGATGTTATGAAACAGACTTAAGGAAAGTGAAGTTAAATAGAAATCCTTCAATAACTGAAAAGCAATCTACAGGTACCACATAGCGTGATTCACATGGATGGCTTTAAACCAGTGGCGGGTGGAAGGAATAACACTGGGCTTAGGGTGGTCTCATTGTGATTCCTCACGCACTAGGGACAATTTTTTTGCTATTTAGAAGATGTTGATAGGGCTGATGAAAACTGATGAACAGGACCACGTGTAAAATCCGTGTTTAATATAGTAATCAGGAATTAATCACTCTTATATTAATTTAAGATCTGTTGCCTACAATTTTTCTTATTTTGTATCACAGCAGCTCTGTGATGGGAATAGGAGGTATTCATTGACAGGTCAGAAAATTGAGATGACAGAATAGGTAATTGCTTAGACCAATTATATTATTAATCAGCAGAAGAAACAACCACCTAAATTTAGACTTTCTGATTCCATATCCTGTGTTCTTTCTATTATTAATACCACACCTGCTAGACCAAAGCAAGGTGTTTGAGTCAATCAGTTTAAATATTATAAAACCCCATAACATGACCCTAATATATCTTATAGAATTGAGTTTAATATAACACGGGTCGTCTCTGCACCTCGTCTCAAGAGGTCTAGTTATTGAACTTCAGAAAGTTTCTGGTTATATAGTAGTGTGCCTGGAAGACATCTAACAGCATAGGTCATGGGAAAGTTAGCCTCACAGAGGAAGGCCTCCAGGAAAGAGAAAGTACTTCACGCCAGATGAAAGCAGAGGGTACCGCTGCATAGAACTCAGATGGGTCGTGCTGTCAGATTAGCTACGTTGTCTGATTGTACATTGCGCCCTTGAGGCTTGCTTCCTTGAGGCTTGCTTCAATATTTCTTTTCTGGGAGCAATAATATACCTGTATATGTTTTTCTTCTGGTAGAGTAAGTGTTATATGGATTTAATTTTGTTTGTCCTGAGATTTTTTAAGATTTTTTTTTTTCAGCAGGTTCTTGGAAATTCACGGTGTATAACTTCTGAGCACTTATTTTGTGCCTTCTGAGACGGATGACTCCATATAATCCTAGTGGAAAGGGGAAGTAGACTTTCTCCTTTCTAAGGGAGTTTATTTTGGAAATGGTGAAAAGTCAAGGCCCTGGCATCACTGCCCCATTTTTGCATATTTTAATTCCACTGTGCTTTTTGAAAAATATAAAAATGACCCTAAAATCTCACGATAGTGAACAGAAAACTAAATCACTGAGTTTCCTCTTCTGTGAAGCTGAGGTTTGGGTGCTCTGTGTGTTCCTCAGGAAACCTCTTGTCCCATATCTCCTTTTCAATCATCGTACCAAGCAGTGTGCATGGCAAAGAGAAGAGCACATTAGCTCTTGATGGATGATTCTTTGTTTGAATAAAAGTTTTAAAACATCTTAAAATATTTCCCTTCCTTCTTTTCTCCCTCTCTTTCTTCTTCTTTGTTCTGCACATTCCCTCATTCATGCTTTGTGTGTTCAGTAAATATTTATTCAACACGTGAACTAGCACCTTTCTCTTTCCATTTGCTGAAGTCCAGAAGCTGCTGAAATATCCTAGAAGACAGCCGTGATAACCACTGCCAAACTTTTACAGCTTGCAAGGCTCCTTCAAGCTCAGTCTTTTATTTAATCCCCTCCAAGACAATCTTGGCTCTTTCCTCTAATGCCACAGAGTCTCTCCAAAGACAAAATAGCATGAGCTATAATCAAGTCAGTGTTGCCTGTGGCTTTCTAGAGAAGACTACGGAGGCCATGGCCTTAAGAGATGCATGATGTTTCTTCCCCATTGAAGTTTTATTGAAAGGAGGATTGCATAGTGCTCTGGCGTGTAGAGGAGTGCAGTCATTTCAAGGTAAAGATGGTCAGGTTTGATTGTCCTTATTAGAAAATGCCAGTTTTCCTTTCCTTGCTTGAGCCCTACTTAGGTAATGACACTTGTTCCTCATCCCACCTCTGGCCCCAAATTGATACACTTAGCTTAGATTTTCCCCTTCAGTGTCTCCGTTTTTAATACTTTTCCTACTCATCATACTGCAATTGTTAGTATCAATCACTTGCCATCACTTGCAATCACTTGAGTTTTCCTTTCTAGTCATGAAGATTTGACATCACACACTCATCCAATTCCCCATCAGCCGTTCACCTAGGGGGTTTTAAATGATGACCCAAAGGTGAATCAATTATTTTTATTAGGGACTGTAAAAAGGTGAGATTCTATTATTCCTTCTACATGATTGTCCCTCTTTCTCTGGAAAAAGAAGAATGATCCTTTCACAGTTGAGTTAGATTATGTCACTCTTCTGTTCTACCCTCACCCTCTACAACTTCTGTCTCCACCAAAGGCCTCCAGACATGCCTACCCAACAACCGGTTTCCTCCCTGAGTTCATCTCTCACTACTCTCTTCCTTGCCCTCACCACTCCAGCCTTCTTGCTGGGAGATAGCAAGCATCTCTGGATACATCTACCTGAAATGCTTTCCTCTAGCTTCTTTCCACTCTTATTTCAGGTTCCTTCTCCAATATTACCTTATCCATGAGCGCTTCTGTGATTGGTTTACTTAAAATAGCAATCCTCCCAACACATTTTTGCCCCTTTTCTCACTTTACTTTTCTCTATAACGCTTACCATCAACTGACATGTTATATATTCTTTGTATCCCTTTTTGCACCCTCAAAGAGGTGAATGAATGACTGAAGTGAATGGTGATGCCCAGTGGGGCTGAATAGCATGACCAGTGTCATGCATCACATTAGTCATAAGAAAGAGAAACACAGTCTTGAGAGCTGTCAGCTGGGAATGGGCCCGGCATGAACAGATAGGCCTTGATGTTCTCCTATTGAATAGAAACAATTTCAGGGAATACAATGTCAGACAAGTCACTCTAAGAGCATGATGGAGTGAGACAAAAACTAGCCACCTCCATAACCATGTCTGAGCACAGGCAAAGCATGAACACTATGCAAAAAACAGTTGTGCCTTCTGCTTTCTTACCAATGGCAGCTTTGATTCTGCTCCATTCCCCCTTCCTCTTAGAAATAACTAATCAAGACACCTGCACTAGTTTCCTATAGCTGCTATACAAAATTACCACAAACTGGTGTCTTAAAACATTATAAATGTATTTACTCACAGTTCTCAAGGTCAGAAGTCTGAAATCAAGGCATCAGTGGGGCCATGCTCCCTCCAAAGGCTCCGGAGTAGAAATCTTCCTTGTCTCTTCCAGTGTCTGCTGGCTGCTGGCTTTGCTTTCTTGTGGATGCATCACTCAGATCTCTGCCTCCATACTCACAAGGCCTTATCCTTTTTTCTGTAGTCAAATCTCTTTGTGCCTCTCATGACACCCATGATGGCATGAAGGCCCTACCTGGAGAATCCAGGATAATCGCTCCATCTCAAGATCCTTAACCACATCTGCAAAGACTGCCTTTTTAATCTATGGTAACCTGTGCAGGTTCTAGGGATTAGTACCTGGATACATGACCCAATTCAGAGCAAAGTGCTTCTCCTTTGAACCACTGCCATCCCTCTCCCCACCAAAGCCATCTACTTCAAGGCAAAATTTTATAACAAATGCCTTCTAATTTCTTTTTAAGGATGTACCCCATGATTCCTCAGGTGATGTGATCTCCCTTGTTATAATAAAGCCAGACTTATGTGATGCAGGTAGATCCCTGGTGGTCTCTGGCTGGTGGGTGCGGGCACTAACATACATGTCTTTCTTTTATCCATCTGATACTAGACCTGAAAATTTCAATTGTTCCAGATTTTCTTTTTCCTTAAAACATCTTATGATCAGTGAAAGATCTAAGTCAATGGTTTCCATGGGGCATGGAGGGTTGTCATTAACAAGATCTTTGCAATTTATGTACAATTATATCACATTTGAAAGCATCTTTTTCTTTCAAAGAATTACAAAGAATCATCCTGGTTTTCTGCTATTAGATCTAATTTAAGTGTTCTTACATAGTTAAATCAGAAGTACAAAATACTAAACTATTTTTAAAACTTACTCTGAAAGTTAAAATTTATCTTTTTTAATGTATTTCCTTGGATAAACGGCAGGGGCCATCATTCTAAATGACATTTTGTATGAAGTAATACATTAATTCTGGTACCTGTGGTTTTTTCTTAAAACTTTTATCACCTGAAATGACCTCTTAGTAAAGGCCTTTGGAAATTGTAAATCTCTGATGTGTATTTTAAATTTAATTATAGAAATACATTGTAAGAAAAGACACTAACATAGATGTTTAAAAACACTGCATTAATATGAAAGTAAAAAGAAAGACACATGAAAGCTAGCCTTGACAAAAATTATGTTCAAATTATGTTCAACTGTGTAGCACTGTATCTTGTATAAAAGATATAGAAGCAACAAATTTTAGCAGGGACTAGACATGGAAGCACACATTTCTTAATTATTACATACAAACAATAAACAAATATAAGACTATCTTAGGTAACCTCTTTGCTTTTCTCTAGGATGGGGTAGTGGTGGTGTTTCTCATCATTTTAATCTTCTTATAACATTTGTGTAGGTATTTACTTTAAAAATACTTGAGGATAAACCGTGTAGTGAACATACATGTGTATACGCCTTAATCTATGCTTTAAGGCCATTAGTATTTGGAGAACCCCAAACAAAAATCCACATTGCATAGGTTGATTAAACTCTTTGACTATTGTTATCATACTCTACACCAAAGGGTTTGTTCATTAGTACGGGAGTCATTGGAAATAAGGGGTGTTTGTTTTGGTGCTTGGCTAGAAACATTGCTATACTCCTAGCAGAGATATGCTATAGTCAACAGAAGACCTGCCATCCACTGAACTCTGCAGTTATGGATTTCCTCCAACCAGACTTGGGGTTAGAATCACCCGTGGGACTTTTGAAACATAGCAATGGTTAGGCATCCTGAAGACCATTTAAATCTGAGTCCCTGGGGAGAAGAAATGGGCATTAAGACTTCATAAAGGCACTATAGACACGTACCTCAATCTCTGCCTAAATTTGTGTGTTGTATAAAGGAAAACTCTGTTTTTAAAGGGAATTTAAAAACAGTTCCAGCATACTTCATGGCAGAAAAATTTAAAGAAAAGTGGTAAGTAGCGAGTTGGTCTGACATTTAGGGGATACTATTAACTTTGACTGCTGAAGGTACATCTTCGTTTAAAATACTAGACAAAAAGATAGAAAAAGAATACTGCCATGTTTTCAAATATAGAAAGGGAGAAAGAAGAGGATAAAATAGCTCTCTAAATACCCAGGTGATGAGCAGCTAGGAGGATGATATCCTATTAATCCTGAACCAGCTGATCCATTACTCAGGGATTTTAACAATGTCAGCCTTCCATAAAAACACTGCCTGTGGAGAATACAGAAATTAGTCAGGAGATGCCACATGATACAGACAGGTAAAACTACAGAGTGAGGAAGAAAAGTCTCACCCAGACTAGAGTTACAAACCATATGGAAAGAATGCAGTAGAGGGTACAGGAGGCAAAAAGAGCTCCTCTTTCAACGTATGTACCAAAGGTGATGGCAAATTAGAATGTCGATTAGTCTCCCCAAGGATGAGACAGACAATGTGTTTGTGGAGCTCAGGAAGGAGCAGTCTTCACAACTGAAGTGAATACTTGCTGGCAGACCCACAGCTAAAATCAGTACTTAATGGCAGAGGGTTGGGAAAATATTGCAGAAGTCTAAGAAATATTAATGGGGCAAGCTGAGATTGGAGGGGCTTCTCAAGAGACAGAAACTTTTCATAAAATTTCAGTCAAGGGAGAATCCCCAGAAAGTAACTTCTAGTGGAGTAAATCAAACTCACATTGTTTCTGGAAACATCTCACACAGAACTGAGGGTTAACATATTATGGGTACAGATAAACCTAGACTGTGATAAAAAACCACACAATTATTGATAGAAGATTTGGTTAGCCTTAGCCACTCAACAAAAGAAATAGGCCAATATGTTGATTTGGAGAGGGTTGGGAAAAATCAGTAGAAAATGAGGTCCTGAAAAATAATATGAAGGGCTGAAAGTAATCCCAGATTCAGAGACAAAATTGCTTGAACAGGGTGCCTCAGAAGATAGCAAAGTTATTACATAAACCCATTAACACCCACCACCCACACTAAGAGAAACAGAGCCAAGTTTAGCACAAGATACTCTAAGACACAATGGAAGGTCTAAGAACCTACTGATTTTGTGGATTTTACTTAGTGTACTAAAGTCCTCTGAAATAGTTAGGGCATAAACTAGAAAACTGTTTGTATAGAATCTTAAAGAGTCACTGAGATTCAAACTCTCAGCAATCAGAAATTGCATTATGTGTTGTTACTGAGATTGAAGGGATGACTTTTCTAGCAAATGCAGAGTTCTTCAAAGTTACATAAAGGGCTAGAAAAAATAGAAATCAGATATTTTGGTAAAACAGTAATATTTGCTAACGTTAAATTTCAAAGAGGATAGGTAGTCAATCACAGAATTCGAAGTGGTATTCCACTACTCTGAATGCACAATTGGAATGAATATTTTGGGGAAAAGTCATTTTTTGAATTGGGAAAAAATAAATTGGTTGCCCAGATGATTCTGCAGGAGACTAAAGGGAAAGGTGTAGAACTGCTTTTTTCAAGGCATGTGACTAATGCCCTGCAGCTCCTAAACAGAAGCAGAAAATCTCCTAAAACTTAAAGAGGAAGAGTTACATACTTAATGATAAGCTTAACAAAATATGTGCAAAAGTTATACACCGAAAAATACAAAACTTTGCTGTGAGGAATTAAAGATCTAACTAAAGGGAGCTATATACTGTATGTATGAATTAGAACTAAATATGGTTAAGATGTCAATTTTCCTCAAAATAATCTATAAATCAATCAAAATTCTAACAGGCTTTTTATTTTAGTAGAAATTAACAAATTCTAAATTTTATGTAAAAATACAAAGAATCTAGGTTAGCTAAGACAATTTTTAAAAGGTCTACAAAATTGAAGAGCTTTCTCTATCTGATTTTAAGGTTTACGCTAAATAGACTTTAAATACTTTAAAACATTTTAAAAATGGGCAAAATATTTGAATAACCACTTTCTAAAAGGGGCTATAAAAATCCTCAAAAAGCATGTGAAAAGATATTGGACATCATTAGTCATCAGAGAAATGCAAAGTAACCCACTGTAAAATAGCATTACACACAAATCAGCATGGCCAGAATTAAAAAGATTAACAATAGCAAGTGTTGGCTTGGATGTGGAGCAACTGGAGCTATCGTTGCTGGTGGAAATATAAAATGATACAACTTCTTTGGAAACATTTTGCAAGTTCCTTCTAAACTAGCATGTAACTCAACAATTTTCCTAACTATTTACATAAGAGAAATGAAAACTTATGTTTACACAAATATATGAATGTGAATTTTATAGCACATAAACTATCCAAAAACTAAATGTCTATCAACATTTGCATGGATAAAGAAATTGGCTATAGCCATACAATGGAATATTAATCACCAATGAATTGGAATGCACTAATGAGACAAACAGCAATGTGGAAACGTTTGAAAAACATTATTCTGAGCAAAATAATCCAGAGATAAAACAGTTCATATTGTCTGATGCCATTAATATGAACTCCTAGAACATAACTAATCTATTTGTATGAAATCTCAGAACCAAACCAATCTATATTGACAGAAATCAGATCAGTGGGAACATACAAATTAACTGCAAATGGAAACAAGGTAACTTTTGGGGGTTGATAACAATGTTCTTTATTTTAATTGTCATAGTGATTAGTTGTCAAACCTTATCAATCTGTGCACCTAAGATGGGTGTATTTTATTGTATGTGAACTCTAATTCAATAAATTTTATTTGAAAAGAAAAAAAAAAGAGAATGAGGACAATCTCTTCATATGATATGAAAAGATCTGCAGAATATAATGTTAACTAAAAAAAAATCAAGTTGCCAAACAGCACGAGGGATACAAAGATATATATGTGTGTGTGTGTGTATGTACTTATTTATGAGTGTGTGTATGTGAATATACTTGCAAAGGGAACACACTCTGGCTTATAGAAGGACCATAAAATTGAAAAGTCCTAAGTTAGGAAAGGACTAGAACAATCAGTACAATGTAAATGTTTTACGTAATTATAACATAAATAAAACTCAAATTGAAGAAAATATCTTTCTCTAAAAATTAAATGCAAATTCAAAAATGAATCTAATCATGTCTAAAGTTGGTTGTTCATTCAAAAGCAGAGGATTCTTTTCATGAACAGATACAGTTTCTTATAATTTTTGAAATATCACAAATTAGTTTTGGGAGTCATTCAGAATCTTGCTGTTTTAGCAGTTAAAAAATTTTTAAAGATTTTTGAAAGAGTCATGAGCTTGGTTTTAACTGTTGTGGCTTACTGAATCAAGGAAGGTACATTTCATACATTTTCATTATTGTGTCTTTCAAGAATTAACTGATTTTCTGAAATTGTGTTGGTAAGTGCTAGACAGTGAGAGTTGGAGATGCAAATTTGAGATAGAGTCGTCAGGAAAAAAATGAGCAAGGATATGAAAAAAAAGTTTTTTTTGTTTGTTAGTTTTCAAAATCAGAATCTGATGCAGAAATGTTTCATCTAGACACCCCTAATCAATAGTAACTGGATCATAGGAATTTGATCTGAACACATATAATGGAAATGAATGAAAAATTCCTCTAGAGATTGTGTTAAAGATGATGGAAATATATTCATTTCCATATAATGGAAATGAATGAAAAATTCCTCTAGAGATTGTGTTAAAGATGATGCCTGTTGTGGTAGTTTGGCTGACCAACAATCACCAGTTGGGATCAGTGAGCCACAATAGTTCCTTATTCCCCACTTGACACTTTGATAATGTCACTTGTAATGAGAAAAAATTAAGACAGGTGTAAACTACCCGTTAGCGGCACTCAGCATGGATATGAATTTCTGAGTCCATTCTGAAATGTATACATATCAAACCATCAGTGTGCCCATTTATTCATCCAACAGAAACTTCACTGGAGTAATCTGGGGAATATATAACCTTCAGGATTGATTAGACATAGAGGTCACATTCTGCATTAAAATACCTACGTGGATAGGACTGCTACAGCTAAGATTCACAGAATTATATGAGTTTGGTGCAGGTACAAGGCATTGGCACTTGTATTTCATTTACAAGTCTCTGAGTCTCCTAAAAATCAAAGACTTACTCAAACATCTAACCCATATTTTATAGGTGACATTTAACAGTACCTATGACATGTGGCCCATCAGAATGGGACAGTGAGGTGCTCAGACTTCCTGGAAATCCCACTCTCCCGTCAGGTTTTGTCCTTGTTTTCCATGGCACCTATTTAAAAGGCGTCACCAACTTATGGGAAATCTGTAATAATTTTCTTACACACGGATCCTGTCTGCCATACCACAATCTGCGTCAAGTGTTATATTGGTCTAGAAATAGTACATCATATTATTTAAGATTTTAGCAAAATATCAAAAAACAAAATAATAAGAGCTCATAATAACAAACATAGAAATTGTCAACTTTAGGGCAATTTTATAACAGACCGTCTTGAGATTTTATGAGGGCAATTTCTTGTCAGTGATGCTGTATCCCTGGTGTTCATACTTTAACGAGTGTTAGTTGTCTAAATCATTTTTGAGGCCGTGCAGAAGAGCAGGAGTTGGCCAGTGCAGTTGTACAGGAATGTCATCAGAGGTGACAGAGCAAATTGGAACTGAATATTAGGGTTAGAATATTATAAACTTGTGGGAATAAATCCAATATCTAATAAACGATACAATTGAAATGTTTAAGGCAGAGTTTGGGAATACCCTGGCAGACAGACAGCATTAAATGTGCTGAGTACATTCTTACATCGGGGTGGATGGGATTTGGTAAGAAAAGTGACAGTGGATACAGATACTCAGGGGAACTTCAATAACAGCATGCAACAAATAAGGGATGTGACAAAACATAATTAGTTTTTTTCCCCAGAGAGTTATCACAAAACAGACCCAGTGAGAATTTTAAATGGGACAGAGTTGATTGAGGATGTGGAATCAGACTTCAATAAGCACTGAAAACAAAGTTTAGCGATAATTAAAAGGAAATGAATTGAACAGTCTTGCTGCCTTTCCAATAGATGCTGTATTTCAGGGTAACTCTGTCAAGAGAGAAGGTCTGCTTTATGTAAGTCCAGATAGTAATATAGAATGAGTAATAGAATGGAAAAACAAAAATGCACTTTGCAATCACTGACATATAATGTTAAAACCATTTTGTGAATGCACAGTCGTATGATACCAAAATAATCCCCACCAATCACATTCTGGTTGAAGGGGAGAAATATAATTTTACTATGGAGGGATTAAGCTGCCATTACCTTTATTCGGTGATTAATCTTACCTTTGGTAATAGTGGGAAAGTTATACTTGCCTGATCTGTCAAAATCAGGCAGGGCCATATGACTTACTACGGCTAACAAAACGTGAACAGGAGTGCTATGTGTCACTTCCAGGCAAAAGCTTGAAAAGTCGATGCGGGAGCACAAGACATGTTCTTTTTCACTCACCTTCAAGTGTGGAAGCATGTGACAAGACAATGTTTCTATCTGCCTGGCACCTCACTGATCATGAGGAGAAGAGATCCCCTGGTAACACATGATGGATGTGTGACAAAAATGAGAAACAAACTGTGCTGTTTCAATCTGTTGAGGTTTTGATTGCACTCCATAGCCTAGCCTCTCCAGACTGGTCCAGCAAACTTTACTAAACAGATGTGATAACTAGTCAGTGGCTGAAATCAGCTTGCAAAACCAGCAATGCACACATGAAATTTAGAAATGAACAAACCAAAAGGATGTGAAAGGACTGGAACAACAGAAGACAGAAGGGGTTACCAGTAACAATTTCTGACTCCCTCTGACCTTCCTTCCACTTAGCCAGGAAAATGCGAAGCAATAAAAACAATGTACACAAACCTCCATTTATCGGCCTTCTAGCCTCTACTTACATACTTTGCCTTTCTTTTTGCAATTTAGAGTAGACTGGCTGGCACTGCGTTAACAGAGACCAACCTATATCTGCACTCTAAATATGAACAGACTCCTCATGAACAACAATTCTCTGCCTTTGTCCTATGCAGATAATTTCTTCCCTTCTGCTACTTCTTTCTTAGCATTTAACATGGTTCTTGCATCATATCCTGATGCTCCTGTGAATAGGCACCCCGTGGGGCTACTTGTGGGGTGTCTCCTAAGCATGCAGTGCACTGCCATGATGCTGTGCTTTATGTGAGCTGTTGACCTTTTGCTTGAAATGTTAACTACCCAACCCCCCTACCAATACAAACACATTTTGTCTCACAAACTACTCATCCGTGAGGAATATGTCCCGATGTCCCCTTTGTGAAACTTTCTATGATTTCCCCCAAGTATAAATTAATTAGTTTCTCTTTTGTTTTCTCAATAGTCTTTTATTCATTCAATCATTCAGAGTGCCTACACTACGCCAATCAGTGAACAAGATGTTGTTAAAGAAACTTGGGCACGTTTGGAAAGCTGGACATGCACACAAACAACATGAAGCAATTGTCCTAATTATGTTCTGGATCAAATTCTGAACGTGATTTTTTGTGCATAAACATGAAGAAGTAATAGTTGAACACTTTTAATATTTATTTTAATTTTCTCTTCATTTATCCACCCTTCCTTGTAAACCATAAGCTAGTGTTGGATGAAAGCTTTCTTTGGATGATGAGGGTTTATTGAACAGTAGTGAAGACCATGAGGTTCATAGTAAAGCAGATGTGGCTTTAAGTCTTGCTCTTCTGGTTATCATCTGTCTCTTGGCTTCATTGAAACTTGGATTTCTTAGTTATGCGAAGGAGTCACAATAATTGTAAGGATGAAATGTGCAGTGCTTATAACGCTTTTGGCATACTCCGTGGCACAGAGTAGGTCCCCCATAAACACTCAACTTTACTGATGCTGTTAGAATTACTTTATTATTGTTATCATCTTTATTTTGACAATGTTAATGTAGGACCTGTTACATGGTGTAGTAGATGCTCAATAAACATATGAGTAGTAATTGAATGGGTGAAGGAATGCATGAACTTAACTGACTTTAATTATTTTCCCACCAGCAAGTTATAATTTAGGCTGCTCTATCATAGAGAATGATTAACAATTTAAAACGTGATAAAACAATATGGCACCTTCTAAATAGGGAAGCAAAATTTAGAGAACTTTAATGGTCAGTTCTAGCACTTTTTAGAAAAAAAACAGCTAGGGTTATAATTGTCAGAATCTCATATGATTGTGAGTTCACCATAAGAGATATGAGATGTCCTCACTTTCTTTTATATATCCTGGAAAACAGTTTCTGGAAATAATAGTTTTAGTTTTAGTCTGTAGCCATGTTAGAGAAACTCATTGTTTTGTAAACCTCTGATAGAAATTTCCAATCTTTGTTCCTATGTCATTATTTTTTTATTTGTTCTTCTTTATATTTTCTTTAAATATTGGCATGTATAATGTCTATATTAGTGAAAGCTCAACAGATATCAATAGCCAGGCATGGTGCTAAACACTTTCATGATTTAAAAATGTTAAAACCATTTCTTTGACAGAGTTGCTACTAATATTTTCTGGGCTTGAATTTTGAATTTGTCATTTTGTAAATTTTTTAAATTTGTATTTTATTTCTTATTTCAAAATATTAATTAAGGTGGTACAAGTGTTTTTATTACATGAATATCTTGTATAATGCTTCAGTCAGGGCTTTTGGTGTGCCCGTCAACAGAATAGAGTTCATCGTACCCATACACCATTATTGTGAGTTTCATGAAACCCACTAGATGCTCTAGAATAATCCCAGCAATTAACTGGCTATGTGTGTTATAGCGCCCCCTTGCATTCAGCTGGAGGAGAGCTGACCTCAGCAAACCTTAGCAGAAATGAAACCTTTGCCCCTGCCTGTCGGACTACTGTGAATCCACACAGTAGATTCTGCCTACCTCCTGCTCCTTCTCTTTGACTGGCAGTAACTGAGACCAGTGCAGCCATGTGATCACTGGAAACTCATTTTCTCCTTCACATTCCAAACTCATTACTAGCTTGTGGCAGAAAAAGCTAGCTGTTCAATAAAATTTTATCCTCTCTTACAGAGGGTAGAGTTGTTGCCCAGACCGGCACTGTATTTCCCAAGCTCTGCTCAGTCAAGATGGGGCCATATGACCCGTTCAGGCAAGTGGAATGTGAGCGAAAGTGATGTGTGCCACTTCTGGATTGAGAAGAAAAGAAGTGTCAGTTAACGGATTGCAGACACTAGGATGACCTATGAAGCCATGTGTTTGGGATGACAGAGTCTCCTTCAGCCTGAGTCCCCGAACAACTCCACAGCTCACCCTACCCCCAGCAACTATGAGTACTCATGTTTGCTTATCACAGGAGAAAAAATTATTGAGTTCACAGACTGCAGCTGGGAGTTTTTCTATTCTGACAACTGTCCCATAAACTTTAATACAGCCCACTCTACTATTTACACACCAGCACAAAATACTCAGTCTGGAGGAGTCTTTATATTTGAGATTGTTTAATTACTATTTAATTGCTCATATAGCCAGCCTTGAGTTGCCTAGTGGACGAACCATTTTGTTGGAGTCATTCCTACCAGTTTTTGAACATGACTTCTAGTAATTCTTTCCTCTGAAACTCGACTTGTTGGGATAGGTAACATTAGCTGCTGTAATAAACAACCCCAAATATCAGTGATTTTACTCCAAAAAGGGGGGGAAAGAAATTTCCTCAGAAAGGCAGACTATATTTAACCTAAAGTCATTAATTATAATTTGTCCCAGATCTCGAAACAATGATAAAAATTAATTAAATTAAAACATTAAAATCATAATCTTATTAATTTAAACTGCACAATAGAATAGCATCAGGCTGTCCTTTGAGGTCCTTTCCTGGTGGTTTGTTTCTGCTTAGATCTTTCTCGTGACAGCTGTTTGGAATTATTATCATCTTGGAAATCTGAAACAAAATTTTTTGCCTTCTGTCTGTCTTAGAAATGGCACCATGAAGCCCTTTTTCCCAATGTGAAAAAAGAGAATGGAGAGGGAGGCAGAATTTGACTAGAAGTTCTGCAGGGTTGCTTATGGTTACATTTGAGACAAATAAAATACAAATAGATAGCTACAGAAGATGGGCAAGACTTTTACCAGTATCACCAGAATAGGAAAAACACAAAAGCTGATATCTAAAACTACAGACTAGCAGTTTAAGCGTATTTTGCCACTGGGCCACATAATGTGGGTAATGTTAACAATAGCCATTGTGAATTACGTTTGCTATCTATTTTACATATTTCCTTATTTCTTTTTTCTCTTTCATTTTCTGTTATTTATTTATTTTTTTGAGACAGAGTCTCACTTTGTCGCCCTGGCTAGAGTGCAGTGGCATCATCATAACTCACAGCAACCTCAAACTCCTGGGCTCAAGCGATACTTCTGCCTCAGCCTCCCGAGTAGCTGGGACTACAGGCATGCTCCACCATGCCTGGCTGATTTTTTCTAATTTTGGTAGAGACTGGGTCTCGCTCTTGCTCAGGCTGGTCTCAAACTCCTGAGCTCCAACAATCCGTCCGCCTCGGCCTCCCAGAGTGCTTAGGATTACAGGCATGAGCCACCGTGCCCGGCCCATATTTCCTTATTTAATCATCTAGCAACCACCTTGTGTGGCTTTAACATTCCTATGTATCTGAAAAGGAAGCTGAGTTCTATTTTTGGCCAAGATCATATCATTAGGAAGTAGCAATATTCAGCTTTGTCGCTCTTTTTTTCCTCCACAGTCCACGTACCTGATTTCCACTATTGATGAAAATCAGCTTATCTGGGAAAGAAAAATTGAGGGTGGTTAATTAGGAGCTGCATCTTTCTCCCGCTATGCAATCCACAGGTCCAACCTTGGTGTCAAGTCTTCATTAACTAA
Organism: Lepilemur ruficaudatus; assembly: GCA_963574885.1. Taxonomy (NCBI): domain Eukaryota; kingdom Metazoa; phylum Chordata; class Mammalia; order Primates; family Lepilemuridae; genus Lepilemur; species Lepilemur ruficaudatus. The sequence goes on along the minus strand of CAUYRT010057906.1, from coordinate 40,195 downwards.
GACAGGAAAGTCTCTCTGAGCCTCAAATATTCTCTCAACTCTAGTTCAAAAATTGACAGCATGGAATGATTCCTATTTAATCTCAGAAGTTTTGCCTGTAAAAGGTATGACATAAAATAATTAAATAACTTGCATCCTTACTTGGAACAGTTTGGATAATGTTCCAGGTATTGTCTGATATGAGTAGGGGTTATGGAATCCCCTAAGCTGAGCTCATCAGCTCTTTAAGATATGGTATTTTCGGAGGTATTGATACTTTAGGGTTTTGTTGTTATTGTTGTACAAAATTATGGACAATGAAAAGGCAGAGTGGGAAAAAAATACAGCCATAATTCCCCCACTGCCATCCCTGTAAGACAAAAAAAAAAAAAAAAAAAAAATCAAAGAAAAACACATGAAATTTTCTTTTTTAATCTTGCATTTTGAAAACACTGATTATAAAAATTAGGCTTAGACACTAACCTAACACTTTGTTCTAGGTAGTATGCAATTTCACAAACTTCACTGTGTTGCACATATGTTACTTCTTTTATATTCAAATAACTATACTATTCTTTATTCATTTTTAACATCATAAAAATATGTTCTCCCTTGTTTAAAATCACATTTTACCCTTTTGTTAGCCTACTTAGAAAATTAAGCATTATACTATGGAAATAAAACATTGTTCTTGCAAAGACAGGTTTTTATGGACTTGTAACTTTTAATTCTTTTTAAAGGCTATCATGATAAATACTTAGTCTAAGAAAGTGGGCAAAACCCCTTTTCATGATTAAATAACACTTGATAACTTATGACATATTTTAAAATAGGAACATATAAAATTTTCAAAGAAATAAATGGGAAGGCATAGTAATTTTTTTTATTCCATAAAAAGTTAAATTGGTTCCTGCTATGGTCAAAATGTTTGTATCCCCTTAAGATTTGTATGTCGAAATCTACTCACCAATGGTATTAGTGGGTGGGGCCTTTGCCAGTGATTAGGTCATGATGACAGAGCCCACATGGGTGGGATTTGTACCCTTACAAGACACCCCATAGAGCAAGCTTGTCCCTCCCCACCCTGTGAGGGCACAGAGAGAAGGCACCATTCTGCTAACCAGGAAATGGGTCCTCTCCAGACACTGAATGTGCAAGTGCTTGATCGTGGGCTTCCCAGCTTCCAGAACTGTAAGAAATAAATTTCCATTGTATATAAACTACCTGGTTTGTGGTATCTTGATATAAAATCTTGCATGGACTATAAATGCAAAATTAGTACTAAGAAGTAGGGGTACTATTGTAACAAGTACCTGAAAATACGGAAGTGGCTTTGGAACTGGGTAACAGACAAAGACTGGAAGAGTTTTGAGGTACATGCTAGAAAAAGCCTACTTTGCCATGCACAGGCTGTTAAGGGCAATTCTGCTCAGACAGGAAACCTCAGTCTTTTTAGAGAATGCCTAAGAGATCATGAACAGAATGTTGGTAGAAATATGGATGAGAAGGGCCATTCTGAAGAAGTCTCAGATGGGAATGAGGAACATGTTTTTGGACAATAGAAGAAAGGTCATCCTTAGTATCAAGTAGCAAAGAACTTGTCTGAATTGTGGTTTATCCTAGGGGAAGGTAAAACTTGGAGCAATAAATTAGGATATTCAGCTGAAGAAACCTCTAAACAAAGTGTTGAGGTGCAGGCTTCTCTTGAATGCTTACTGTGAAATGCAAGAAGAGAGAAATAATTAAAAGATGGAGTTTTTACTCAAAAGGAAATTAGAATTTTAAAAAACTTTGGAAAATTCTCAGCTTATCCATATTGAAAGACACGAAAAAGCTTGTCTGGAGAGAACAAGGGTGTGCCCAAGCTACGCTTTGATAAGGAGATTAGTTTGGATCTGCCATCTAAACAGAAATCAGACTTGTGCTCCAAAGCAATTGAAATTTCAGAGATCCCTGGGTCTGCCTCTCCCATGATAGGCCAGACTACAAGGGCCTGGAGGGCTCATAGATTCCAAAGATCCACTCCCCACATTCTAGCACAGCACTTCTCGGCCAACTCAGATGTGGCTCTTGTAGGTCCGGGTGCAGCATAGGCTGTGATGGCTGCCACTCAGAGGGCACAGGACTATAAATCTCACAGTGTCATCTCTATTAGCACCACAGAGTGCATAAGCAATGCGGGTGTGAGTACCAACACCTAGAATTTGAAGAATGGAGCCCCCCTGAGCCTTGGACATAAAACCCAGGCAGAGGGTTGCTATAAGAATGGGGCCACCACAAAAAGCCCCAACTAGGGCAATGTGTAGTGGAGCTCTGGGGGTGGGGCTGCCCTTAAGACTCAAGAATGTTAGAGAGGCTGGCATGTCATTCCAGCCTAGGAGAGCCACAGGCACCAACTCCTACCAATAAGAGATGAGCTGTAGGCTATACCCAGTAAAAACATAGGGGTGGGGCTGCCCAGAGCCTTGGAGGCCCAAACTCTGCTCCAATGTGTCTAGGAAGCAGGACCTTGAGTCATAGAAGATTATTCTCAAGGCTTAAGGCTTAATATTGTTTGCTCTGTTGAGTTTTGGATTGCTCAAGACTTATTACTCCTTTCTTCTATTCCTCCCTTTTGGAACGGGAATGTCTGTCTGTCCCACAGTCATATTTTAGAAGCCTATATCATATTTGATTTCACAGATTCACAACTGGAAAGCAATTTACCTCAGAATAAGTGATACCTTGAGTTGCACTCATGTCTGACTTACATGATACTTAGATGAGACTTTGGACTTAAACTTTAAAGTTGATGCTGGAATGAGTCACGAGTTTTAGAGATTAACAGGGTGGAATGAATGTATTTTGCATATGAGAAATACATGCATTTTGGGAGTCAGGAGTGGAATGCTGTGGTCTAAATGTTTGTGTCCCCATCAAATTCATATGTTGAAACTGAATAACCAATGTGATAGTATTGGGAGGTGGGGCCTTTGGGAGGTATTAGGTCATGAGGGTTCTGCCCTCATGATGAGGATTAGTGTCCTTATGAAAGAGGCCCAAGGGAGCTGCCTTGCTCCTTCCACCATGTGAGGACACACAGCAAGAAGTTCATCTATGAACTAGGAAAGAAGACTTCAGCAGACACCAAATCTGCTAGTGCCTTGATCTTGGACTTCCCAGCCTCCAGAACTGTGAAAAATAAATCTCTACTGTTTTCAATCTGCTTAGTTTATGCTATTTTGTTATAGTAGCCTAAATGGACTAAGACAGTTCTTTAAGTTTATCAGATATATAGAAAATCTCCTGACTTTAGAGCCTTTAGAGAAAATTAGGAATTCTTAAAAATACATATAATTAAAAAAAAGGGCAAGTACGCTAAATCAAGTGTATGTGATATTGTTGGGCTTGAAGGGCAAGTCCAGAATTAAAATGAGTGGTAACTTAGTGAGTCTCACCTCTGGAGCATCCAAGCCTAGGATGATAAAGACACTGTCCAGAGCTATTCTAAGCATGACAACCTTTCCACTTGAAAAGTTTTCTTATGAATCAAATTTCCTTCGTAGGGTAAGATGGATTGCAGCAGGCAAAGAAACTCATTTTATTTCAAGATTTCAAGTATATGGCAGATACAAGTGACCTTCCAACCAGGCCTCTCTATGGCTGTTATTACATTTTAGTACAAGCTTAGAGATTTGACTCATTATTTCCATTCTAAATGCCCTATTGACATGAATCTCTTGCCTCTAGGCTAATAGTAAAAACTAGTAAGGACTGGATATAGACTGCTAATGACTGATATTTCATCCAAGCTAGCTTAAACCATCAGGAAATCTACAATTTCAAGTGCCCAGGAAGGTCAAGGTGTGCAACTGGCTTCCACTGAAGCTGGGTTACTGGTTTCTTCAAAGCAGTCTCTTTGCTCTACTTTGTTCTTCATGGGTGGGTTGGAAGGTGTGCTACATAATTTAGCAAAGTAGCCTCTGGAAACTTTAGTTTTTTTGGCTTTTGGCACTCAGAAGCCAGATCAAAGAGAGAGAGGGAAAGAGCAAAAGACCAATTGGCTAGCCTTGGTCTAAATACCCATCCCTGGTACCCAGGAAGTGACAGCATTCCTAGCTGACCCATGAGGTTACTGATGAGACCTGTCCCCAAATGGAAGAGATATTGCATTACCAGGAAGGGGAATGGGCACAACACAACCAGTAAACAACTCCTAAGCACTTATTGGAGTCAGGATCTGCAAAAGACTCTTCACATGCGTTCTTTCACCTGGTCCTTAACGTCTCAAACATGGTTGAAATCATCATTATTGCTATTCTTATCCTCACTTACAATTTATGAACCTGTCACTGGTGGGTTTAAGAAACTTTCCCAAGTCACTTATAAGAAGCAAGGTTGGAATTGGACTTAATGTTCCCTTTGTTCCCGAGCCCAGACTTTGAAGCATTGTTCTCTACAGAATAGCTTAATCTTTCAGGTTCAAAAGTGTACGTGGAAATTTTTCTTTCTTCTGTGCGATGAGTACTTCCAAGGGTCTTTCATCTTCTTTCCACTATTTGTTCTTTTCTACCCTTCCAAAAATATTTTTAAAGAGAACTAGAGAATAAATTATAATTTGCATTTAATTACTATTGAATCTCTTTTCAACTTACTTGGATTGATTTCTGGGGTCTTGTGGTACTGAAATCATTTTTATTTTACTTTCAGGCAAAGAAAACCAAGTTGGCAAGTACTAGTTTGTATTGATGTGAGGGCTTGTCCCAGTCCGTTAGTTGGTTTCCTCTATGAAGATTCTTCTCACTTAGCTGAAAAGAGTGTATGAAAAATCAAAATCTGCACATTTGTCCTCTACTTCAACTCCACGAAGCTCCACAATTAAGTGGTTGTCTTAGCACCTGTACAGTACTGTGTGGTTAGAACTAAAAAGTAGTTATAAAGGATATAGGCGAAAAATTTTGTAAAAGTTCACTGAACATAATTCCTTGGGAGATGAAATTATAATTATAAATAAATAGAATTAAAACATTAAAATATATTTTTCTCCTGAAAAAGGAGACCTGTTAAATGAGAGTTTTGCATAGCAGTAGTTTTTGTTAGAAAATTTGAATTGTTGGAATGACACTAAGCTACCCCACTCCAAATAAGAAATGAAACCTGATACATTGAAATTTCTCTATTACTCTAGCCACTGACCTGTTAAAAAATATTATGGGATGGTTTACCTCAGAAATTGGCATTGATAGGAAAATGACAAGAAACGTGCTGCCCAAAATGCAGCCATTTCCAGACTTGTAAAAATTGCATAGGCGTTTATTTCAATTTCTCATTTAGAGTGGCAGGGAAGAGTGAACTGAAATCAAATGCATCCTCTGACTCTTAATGGAAATGCACTTGGGCTCGTTGGTTATAGGGGAGATGTGTGAATGCAAGCGTGTCCATTCTGAGCCCAAATTATTTTCTCCTGTTAATTCTCACTTTTGCTTCAGGTCTGATTTGAGGTATATTCTTAATAAGGGAATGCGGGAGTGATCTTCAGACTTCCTGAAATAACCATCACTGTAAAGCTCATGATTACACAATTATTGCATCTCCTAATTTCCTACCAGCCACTTACTCAATTAATATAGGCCAATCGAAACTCAAAAGCAACTACATTTTTCCTAGGTAGCATACTGGCAGAAGAAATAACAAAAATAAAAATAAAAGGAAGGAAGGGAAAAAGGAGATCACCTTCCAGTTCACAAAAAGGAAAGGGGATTTTCCAGTTTATGAAGGACACTTGTGTATTTTATCATTTCTCACATTAATCCTTTCAACATCTTTATGAGGTCAATAATAACATTAATATCTATAGTTTTTTTTCCAACTAAAATGGAATGCTAAATTCATTGATTTTTTCCGTGAGTTTTAATTAGTAGTGGTAATATGCCAATTTTGCAGAAGGGAAATGAGTCTTCGGAATAAATAAATGACATGTAAGGACATGTCCTGAGTGAGTGAGGAAGGAGCAGGGATAGGATTCTGTTAAAGGTCTTCTGATTCCTCGTGTCCTGGGGGATAAGAAGCTGTGTCTGTGTCAGATTTTAATCATGTCTCACTGTGTAGAAAGTGCTCTTCTGGGCATTGTCATATTTAAGCCTAACACAACTTAGTGATTTTCACAGCTTAAGCCAGTCCTAAAATATTGCACTTTGATCCTCAGTTCCAAACGTCAGTGGAGCTTTCACTCCATACCACGCAGGTGATCTATTATTATCCCACTCATTTGTATTCAATCCTCGCTCAGCCGTAGTTCATTTGACTTTGCCAACCCGCTTCTATTAGACTGTATGATGATGAGATCCATAAAGTCTATCTTATTACTTTGTATTCACCCACAGTGCCAAGGAAAGGATCATCAATGTATAATAGATACTAAATTCCTGAACATTAGTCCACACTGTAACAATACATTTTAATTAATTAATTAATTATTTTTAGAGACAGGGTCTCATTCTGTCACCGAGGCTGGAGTGAAGTTGGCACATAGTTCACTGCAGCTTTGAATGCCTAGGCTTAAGTGACCCTCCTGCCTCAGCCTCCCAAGTAGCTGGGACTACAGGCACATCCCGCCATGCCTGGCTAATTTTTAAAATTTTTTTGTAGAGATGGGGTCTATTTTGCCCAGGCTATTTTGCCCAGCCTGGTCTTAGACTCCTGAACTCGAGCGATCCTCCCACCTTGGCCTCCCAAAGTACTAGGATTACAGGCATGAGACACCATTCCCATCCCAATACATTTTAATGTTAATGAAATCTAGCTGCTATAAACCCAGCAGATAATTTTAGCATATTTTCAAAGAAATAAAAAGTTCAGAAGTTTACCCATTACTATTTCGAATGTGCTAGTAGTATTCATGACACCTATCCTAATTATTTTCAAAAGCAACAACAGAAATTACCGAAAAAGGTAGGCTAATAAAAATGCAACATAAAGTGTCTAATAGAAATAAATATTCTAAAATGCAAATAATTTATTTCAATCACATTTTAATCAGAAGAATAAAATTATATTAACATTAATGTTTGCAGTGAAAAACTTGATTTTATTTTATCTTTGAATGGCTCAGCTCAGCATCTGGTGTATGCCAACTTATATTTTTAAATAGCATTTTATATGGATTTCCTTAGTCTAATACACTCTCTTCAGGTTGTAGAGAACTGGCCACATTTGGCATTTTTGTAAATCCTGTTTATCGGACAGGTTCAGCTCAAGTTTTACTTACTTTCTGAGACTTCCCTTCTTGGCCTCCCTTTCTCTTGAAAGTAAGGTTCTTCTTTATCATATGAAGGGTATCTTAGTCCTTTCAGGCTGTTATAATAAAATAACATAAATGGGATAGTTTATACAAAAACATAATTTTATTGCTTATGGTTCTGGAGGCTGGGAAGTCCAAGTCAAGGAACCAGCAGAGTCAGTGTCTGGTGAGAGTCTGCTTTCCGATTTTTAGGCAGTGCTTTCTTTTATTTGTCCTCACATGGTGGAACAGGGCAAGGAGCTCTCTGGGGCCTCTTTTATATGGGCACTAATCCCATTCATGAGAGCTGTACCCTTATGACCTAATCACTTCCCAAAGGCATCACCTCCTAATACTGTCACCATTGGTGGTTAGGTTTCAACATATGAATTTTGGGGGCACACAAACATTTAGACTATAGCAAAGACTAAGGTCTTGGGGGGGGCAATACTCCTTCATTTCTCACTTTCTCCTTGTGCTCTCTTCCTTTTGAAACATTAACTGCAGTTATGTCTCTACCAATAACCACCTTCAATGACTTCCCAGCCCGCAGCTATTTCCTAGGCACAGAAAAAAGCAAAATGTTTATATACCTTTATGAACAATGAAAATTCAAAGAATGAATTGGACAGTAATCTGTTTGAGATATACTCAGATCCAACTGTGGGCTGCTGAGCAATATAAAAGGTTCTCCAAGTTAAAGTAGGTGGAAATACTTCTCTGTGTATATGTGTGTTTGTGTGTGTGTTTGTGTATGTGTGTGTGTGTGTGCATGCATAGAAGGTGGCCACCAACTAGTGAAGAATATGAAAGACCATGATCATCCCAATAAGAAGGTGGAGAATTTTACTTCCAAAATAAAATAGAGAATGATGCATATTAACCCCTATCTGTTTTTAAGGGAGCTAGCAACCTTCTCCAGGTATTAATTTCATTTTGCAGATGGAAAAACTGAGACTCAGAGACGCCAGCTGGTTTTCCTAATTACTGGACTCTGAAGTCTTCATTCTTTCTACCTCATAAGGTCACCTTACGGCCATCACTGTTACAATTGTACCACAGGTAATTTTATTTCTAATAAATCTAACCATGCTCCAGCACACATCTTGTAGATTTTGAAAAGTTTTGTCTCAAAGAAGTCTTTGAGTTATTTTTGTAGACACATGTATGGGTAAGATAGACCCCAATTGATATTTTCTGTCAACATTTTGGTTCCCAGAATGAACAAATAAGCCAAACAAGCTAGCTGACAAAATGGAGCCCCACCTGTCTGTGAGTAGGAGTAGCACAGACGCATATAGTAATCTATGTTTTAAAGTTGCAATTTGGGAGCAGCAGAGTCATTAAAATGCCCCCCATATGTTTCTTCCCCTTACTACTATCTCATTCCTCAAAACCTGCACTCAGGGCAAAATCCAGTCCTTGTGCTCTGTCCAAGGAATGTGTTAATAAGGTCACAAAACCCCTCACTCTAGAGATGAAACATTTGAGGTTCCATGTGGTTACAAAATACTCATTTTACAGCAGCAGAATTGAGGCCACGATTGGGAAAGAACAGTTGGAATGAGATTTATTTGAAAGTAGAAACAAGCTATGCAGCAACCTTCCAGGGTGCCAAACTCCAGAAACTCCGAAATACTCAACTGGGTGCATCAGAATCTCCCAGGGAGCTTTTTAAAAAATGCAGGTTTCTAGGGAATAACTCCCAGAGAGTTTGCAGCAGTGAGTCTGGAGTAGAGTTTTGGAAACTGTTCTGAAAATAAACAAGCTAACAAACAAATCCAAAATAACTCTCCAGGTAATGGTAATAATAGTATCTAGATCCAAGTATTGTTATGAGGGTTAAACACTAATTTTTATTAACTACTTACACCCTGTAGCAGCATATAGTAAACACTGCAGGAATATTTATTTGATAAGATGATTCTAGATATTTTCTTTTCATCCTCAACCATCATAATACAATAGTATTCTTTCTATTCATTCCACTTTTTAAAACATTTCTCTGTATCTGGTACCAAGAATTTACGGTAGCTAAAAGCTTTAGCTTTTCTTAAAAGAAATAGGAACCTCCCTTAGCTTCTCTATATGTGTCTTTGTCTAGATAGTTTGGTGGCATGGGTTTTCTCATCTCCATTAATCAGAAGGAGCCCTGAAGCACATGCAACACCTGCCTTATCCTAGAGCATTGGCTGTTGTATCAGTGGAACCCACCGCCACACTAGGGCCCAAATGTCCCCAGTCACTGGTTGGAGCCTTCTGCTGCCTTATTAATGCCATCTCCATGATATCCAGGGAGGCTGAATCAACCAAATGCAACCATATCAGTTTTGCTGAGGCCTTACGTTTTGAACACAGGAGGCCAATGATTCCCTTGTCCCCATTCAATAAAACACCAATATTCAGAGAGGATTTGGCTGCATTTTAAAAGAGCCTCAAATGGTTTATCATTCTCCATCAGTGACACACGGAGTCTCTAAAGTGTGAGCAGGTAGCCTGAGCCCACCCCATGAGGAAATGACTGTGCTCATCACTTTGTTCTTCACTGCACCGCGAGGGTTGTTCGAATGCAATTCACTCATTCAGATTCAATGAGAAGAAATTAAAACTCAAAAATAAAACCAATCCTTATCTCGTTATGCCTACTCAGTGACTGTAGATGCTGGCTTTCATGGGTAATAGAGTCAAGCACCACTGCTACTGAATGCTGAAATTTATGGACTTCTCCATAGTCATTAATTAATAGTGTGCACACACAGAAAAATAACCAGGCAGAACACTTAGAAATGAAATTATTGCTGAAGCAGTGACTACATAGTTTTTAAGTGGTCAGTCAGCTGAATAAAATGAATAGTTGAATATGCATTACTAGCAGGTGGTGTGGACAAGCATCCCAACAGGTTTTTAATTCTCTCCGAAGAACACATATCTTACATAGGAATCTGAATTGATTTCATTCTTATCTACTTGCCAAGGCCTTTAGGAATTGTGCTTTCTCTGCGAGGGTTTAGAAGAACCCCTGCTTCATGGCTGCAATCTCATAAAGGATGCTTTGGGGAGTCCTTTGCAGCAAGTAGCTGAAGACTTAATCTCAGTCTGAGAAACTGCAGAGAAGAAAAAAAGAACGTGGGTTTAGCCATGATGGAAATTATGCTATATCTTGGCCCTCTTCATACTGTTGCAAAATAATTTCTATGGGGAACTTTTCTTAGAAAATGCGTGCCTTGTTGGGAATATCTATTATGAGTTGGGGCTATGTTGTTTTCTGACTATAATTCTTGAGAGAATTTTGATTCAAGTTTGCAAATATGGGAAAAAAATTGATTCTGACCGGAGGAATAGGGGTTGCAATTATATTGCATTTTGAAACCAGGTTTATCTTTGGTTTCCTTTTATCCCTGTTCTTTCCTCTATCAACAAACTTTTTCCGTAAAGATCAGATAGTAAATATTTATGTCTTTGCAGACTATATAGTCTTTCAACTACTCAACTCCACCATTGCGGTAGGAAAGCAGCCCTAGATGATGCATAAACAAATAAGCGGAGCTCGCTGCAGTAAAACTTCATTTGCAAAAATAGGAGGGGGGCTGGATTTGGCCCCCATGGTTTTCTGACCCTTGATCTACCTGCTTCACAGCCCCAGTGACACACTAGCAAAGGCTTGGGAAGGTTGACATTCCTGGGAGAGCAGAAGTGAAGATGTGATGAGGAAGATGAAGGGTGAGGAGGCTTTTCCAGCTTTCTCTTCTTTGCCAGGGCTGCTTTCTCCAGCTGTGAGGAGTTCTGCATCTGCATGGCAGGCCTAGTGCTAACCAGAGGAGGGCGCTGGAGAGTTATTTTACTTTGCTTGTCTTATAAATTGAGAGGTGTTTTCCCTATTCCTATTTCCATCTGTAGAGTAACTTTAGATTGGAAAGAATTGAAGTCAGAGCTCATATTCACTAATACTTTCATGGTGTTCTTTCTCTTTTCCTTCTTTTCAAGGTCAAAGTCATTAGTCTGAAGGCCCTACACTTGGGGCAACAAAGACTTAGCCACCTGACTGATTTTTGTCACAACTCAAAGGAAAGATGGGGAGGAGGGTGAGAAGGACTGATATTCCCCAGGCAGAATTTGACAAGAACAGAAGGAAATGTTTTCTTCAGATGATGATCCAAGGATGTGGTGAGCCCAGACACGAGGGTACTTGGGAAAGCTTGCCAGAGGCCTCTGCTGAATGCATTTGGATCACACAGGTTTGCCAGATCCCAAAGCTAATTAGGACCAGGCCAAAAAGAAGCTCAGCATTCCTCAGCCTGGCTAGTCCCCTTAAGGTAATGCTTCTTTGAAGTCTGAGAATATCCTATTGTTTATTTAAGCTTCAGCTCTCAGCTTTTTCCAAAAGGATTTGAAGGAGCTTAAACATTAATCAAAATACAAACTAAGATTATTAGTAATGAGGCAAAGCCAAGCCTATCCAAATAAATAAAATTAAATAAATGTTGCCAGAGGTGGAAAATAAGCCGATTGCTTCACTGGGTAATGGGATTTAGCACCAGTGTAAGACTATGACCTGCCATCACCCTGGGGGAGGACAGAACCCAGGAACAGGTACCATGGAAGACACTGGGTCCAATTGCAGGGTTGGCCAATTACAAGGTTGACCAACATTCCCCCCCCACACACACACACCATGCTGGGATTATTTTTTATTTTAGGTGGAATTTTATATAAATAACTATCAATTTTAGAATTGGTGGTGGAAAAATCAGACATGACTCCTAAACGTACATGTGGTAGTGAAAGGGAAATCTTAATTCATGTGCATTAGCAGATTTGGGAGGAAGGGTGTGTAACTAAATGTGCCTCAGGTCCTCCTTTCTCTTCTGGGGGATGGCTGCCTCTGTCAACAGGCAACCGCCCAAATAACCAAAGTATTGATTCTACTCCCTGCACACCTTGCTGCTCACCTTTGGGGTGTGAGGCATTCAGCCTTCTTCACCTTCTTCACCCCATTCCAGGGAAAGCTAAGCAGATCCTGGAGTGCTGTTATTTAAGACACAAGAAAAATTGTACTGAAGTGTGTGTGTGCGTGCATGTGTTTGTGTGTTGAATGTCAGTGAATTTAGGAGCAACAACAGAAGCCTACGGATATTTCTAGACTTTAGTTAGGGTGCAGTTTGGGCAATTTCTCAAGTCATCTTTCTCATTGTTGTAGCCTTCAGTGGAAATGTGATGGCTCTTTGGCAAACACATCTGACAATACTCTATCAGTGAGTTTGGAGGGAGACAACTAAAATTCACGGAGCCAGGCCAGATCCCAAAGGCTGGGATTGGTTTTCAGAATATTAAAAAACACACTCAGACTTATTTATCATCAAACCAGAGCAGTCACAAGAGCAAGGGCACTGATGAGGGATGGGACTCAGAAATGTCTTAGGAAAGCCATAGAAGGACTCTGCTAGTGCTGCAGTACTGCCTTACAGCCCCCCAACCCACTGCCACTCCCCAGCTTAGTGCCTGAAAACAACAAAATTTAGTTCTTGCTCATGCATCTCTGGGCCAGCTGAAGTTTGCCTGATCTGATCTGGGTTCCAGTGAGCTTGGCCTGCAGGCCTCAAATTGAGGTCAAGTTCTGTGGTTCTTCTGTAAGCCGTAGGTGATTTGGGAACTTTCTCTCATGTTGGTGGTAGAAGTGCAAGAAAACAAATCCAATCCTGCAGGCACATTTCAAATCAGTATCCATTTCAATTCTACTAATATCCTATTATCTAAAACAAGTCACATGGCCAAGTCCAAGGTCAACAGTCAGGAAGGTACATTCTGTCTATTATGAGCCTATAGCAAGGATGTGGATGGATAATGCCAAAAGGGAGTGAAAAATTGGGACCGATAATTCTGCTACAGAGGCATTCCTGCATTAATAGGTTCTGCAGTCTATGTGGAGAGAGCAAATCGCTTTGTCGGAAAAACCCGAACCAGAGACCTACAGCTTTCTGTAATGTTTTAGGCCAGTGAAAGGTGTGGGCAGGAAATCAGGTCATCACTTAAGGATCCACTGCATGGTCAAATAAACATATTCTTAGTATAGTACACTTTCTTTCACTGTCTATTTTTAGTTGAGTATCAGGACTACCTGAGGGTGCAATATGACAGGCAGGCTAGAGGCTTCCACATGCTATGTATATCTATATATCTTTCTCTTCATGTTTTGTTCCTCAAAGCTAGGGGTCAGGAAACTAATTCTCTTTCTTTCTTTCTTTCTTTCTTTCTTTCTTTCTTTCTTTCTTTCTTTCTTTCTTTCTTTCTTTCTTTTTATTTCATTTCTTCTTCTCTTTTATTTTCTCTTCCTTTCCCTACTTTTCTCTTCTCTTCTCTTCTCTTCTCTTCTCTTCTTCTTCTCTTATTTTCTTTTTTGACAGTGTCTTGCTCTGTCACCCAGGCTAGAGCATAGTGGCATTATCATAGTTGACTGCAACCTCCTACTCCTGGGCTTAAGTGATCCTCCTGCCTCAGCCTCTTGGGAAGCTGGGACTACAGGCACTTGCCACCACGCCCAGTTAATTTTTCTATTTTTTGTGGAGATGGAAGTTTCACTCTTACTAGGATGGTCTTGAACTCCTGGCCTCAAGTGATCCTCCCACCTCGGCCTCCCAGAGAGCTAGCATTACAGGCATGAGCCACTGTGCCTAGCCTGGAAACTGTTTCTTTCTATTAATGAAACTAATATGCTTCTTTCTTTTGGCAGTTTTTGCTCTGTGAATATCTTATTTCCATCTTGGCTGGGACTTTCAGAATGCTTATGGATGACTCTGGCATTTAATTATTATAGCCTTTCTTAGCCACAACTATTTCAACAGAATTTCTCTTTTTCTTCTTTACTTTGTAACTTTTGTGTTTGACTAGATGGATTTTAGTTTTACTGTTACTGAACTTTCATTGTGGGCTGCCTTGATTCTTTTTGAAAGCAGACAACCAAAGAAGAAATGGAGGAAGGGAGGGAGGCAAAAGAGAATGAGTGAGAAGAGAGACTCAGTAAAAATAAGAAGAAAAAAAGAAAATAAGGAAGGATGGGGAAAAGAAAAAGAAGAAGGAAAGGAAAAAAAGACTCAAACTTATATAATTTTCTTATCCCTTTGTTGAATAATGTTGGGATCAGGCATATTTTTTTTGCTCCCTAATATTAAACAATATTGACAACAAGCAACAGTGAGTAACTTAGTTCCTGGAAGATACTTGCTCTTGGAAGATAATAGTAACAGCCAACTAAATCAGCTTACATATCAAGACTAATTGCTTGCTCATCAAAACTTTCTTCCAGGTCGTCATATTTCTGTTCCCACCAATCCATATTTCTGTCTTCATATTTCTGTTCCTACAATCCAAAGCTGTTATGGCACCAACTCTGGCTTGTAAGACCCACCTCAGACTGATCTATGGCCTTCTGTAAATATCCTCTCTCATTTGCTCCCTTGACCCTTTCGAGATGGGGTTCTCCATTACTGCAGCAGGTGTAATAAACTTAGCTTGTATAGATTGACAAATTTGTGGTCTTTAAAGAATGCATTACTCAACAGAAAAAATGTTTTTTATTTGTGAAAATCAGCTATTGTGTTGTATATTTATATACCTGAGTAAGCAACAGAACACAGTCTACCAGTAACTTGAAATTCTACCAGCTTTGTCAAATATATCAGTCATTTCTGATTTTTTGATAGGAAAATATAAATATGACAACTAAAAAACTAAAAAAAAGAAATTAATTAATTAAAATGTATGAAGATTATTGAGAAAGATTATTAAGTTATATTTATATAACTAGCTAGTCAGTTTGAAATATTTTAATTTAAAAAGGATGAGTCAAGAAATCATAAGTAAACTTTTCTTCAATGTTTTTAGTTAAAGAGCATGGTGACCAAATGTACCTGTGATTGACTTCCGTCCTCCCTCCAAGAGAACCACCCAGTGAGCCATGCTCTTGTCTCACTCGAGTTATATCCCTCTCCCTCCGTGCATTATATTCAGGCCGTAGAGTCTGTGGCAGGCTGTGGGACCTGAACCGCTGACCCTATTTGGGTCAGAAATATTGTCAACATGTTGATGCCTGTGTCACCATTGTTGTGTTTGGGAGGATGGTGGATTCAGATATGACAGCTATCAGGTGATCCAGTTAATAGGTAACCAGAACATCCAAAGCTTCTCACCCTCTTTTTCAACTTAATATTTTAGAGATGTGGATTGGTTGGTTCTACCATTGGTTTCAGTTTAAAAATGGCCCTACATTGCTATTTCTTAAATTAATTTCCCACATTTATCATTTCAACAAGATATGCTGTGAGAGGATCCTTCCTACGTTTATTAATGACGGTTTTTGTGTTGCAGTTTCCACCTTCCCATTTATCTAATGTCCAAGTGCCAAGGGTCTGTCAAGGCTTCAAAATGTTTAACCCTATGGTGGCTTTTAGAACCAACTGATCTAACTTAGAAGCTGTCCCTGAAGCAAATTTGGGTGCCCCAATTTTAAAATGGTGAAAGAATCAAAGTCCAATGACCAAAATATATAATAATTTTTGCCAATGAAGGAGAGAAAAAAAGAAAGAAAAAAGAAGGAAGGAAGGAAGGAAGGAAGGAAAGAAGGAAGATAGGAAGGAAGGAAGGAAGGAAGGAAGGAAGAGAAGCTATCTATACTGAAAATAACATTTGGATATTGCCAGTCTCTTTAAAAAGGTGTTAATTAATCAGCAGAGAGGGAGAGAAGTCTTCCAGCTGGAAAAATATAAACCCCTCTTCCATCGCCCAGATCAATTATTCAATGAGCAAACATTTATGAAGGTGTCTATATGCCTGGCATTGAAAGAATTATCAGAATGTTTCTCATTCCCTCAAAGTCCCTACTGTTGTTCCAATCGGCGGGGGTGGGGTGGGGGGTTGGGGGGAATACAATGGAAAATAACTGGATGGTGTAAGTGAATTGAATGGTTTAATATTCAAGACATGGATTCCTCATTCACTTTCCAACCAAATGTAAGGAGTTGGGGCATTAGCCTTCCATTTCATAATATGATGTATTATCTCTGTTCAATTCTCTCAATGAATTTAAGTTGAAGCTTTATCAGCCCTTTTATAGGAATCCTAAGTGGACCTTATTGCTGTTTCTGTGTAACAACAAAAACACACACATGTGAGAGAAGAACTCACAAGAAGTCACTTAAAATGGAATGGAATAAAGCAGGAGGCTTGTTTTTTCTGGTACCAACATCATTTAAATTACACGTGTTACATAAAGGTTGTGTGTGCATGTGTGTTTGTGTGTGTGTAAGCATGCATACTCTTGACCATGACAGGTGGAGGTTGTTGACACAGAGTGCAGCTGTGAGTGTGAGTCAGAGGTGTGAGGACACTGGGAGAGTTTCCTAGAGCTGCCATCTCACAGTACTACAAAATGGGTGGCTTAAATCAGCAGAAATTTATCTCCTCACAATTCTGAAAGCTAAAAGTCCAAAACCAAGGTGTCAGCAGATCCATGCTTTCTCTAGGATAATCTGTCCTCGTCTCTTTGAGCTTCTGGTGTCTGCTGGCAATCTTTGGTCTTCCTTGGCTACTAGATGCCTTGCTCTGTCACGATCTTCTTCCAACATATTTTCACATCATCTTCCCCCATGCGTAACTGTCTCTATGTCCAAATTTCCCCTTTCTCTAACAATGCCAGTCATAGTAGATTAGGGGCCACACTAATGGCCTCATTTTAAGTTGATTATTTCTGTAAAAAACATTTTTTTTTCTAAATAAGGTCACGTATTGAGGTACTGGGGATTAGAACTTCAGTATATCTCCTGTGGGCAGACACAATTCAACCCATAACACTTGCACATTGCTCCTTTACAAAGAAGTGTAGCTTGGAGAATGTTTCCCTGCTCACTGCCATTTCTTTAGTACCAAGTATGCTCTATTCTCAAATTCTTTCCGTTTTATTTCTCAGATGGCTGGCTATATCAAGTAATGTTTTGGGAAGGGCAATGTGTGGGTGGGATTATAGCCAAATTCTTTTCTTGTTTGAGTTTTATAATTTTTCCACAATAAAGACAGGTTATTTTGAGGAATAAATTAGGGTGTCAGTATGATTTCTGGCAAAATCATAGCAGTAGAAGTTTTTCCTTCAGGATAGAAAAGTGGTGGTGGTTTTCTGTTTTATTTGATAAAAAGATGGGTGCCCTTTGAGATTAAGTGACTAGAACAAGGTCACACACTCCGAGTCAGAGCCAGGAAACAAAAACAAAAACAAATGATCAATGTGGATCAAGCAAATGCCATTGCTACAGCCTCTGTATTCAGTTCAGTGCAAGGATTCGCACTCACTTTTAGAATCTCATTTGAACTTGACTCTCAAAAGGACTGAGTTTAGAAGCCAGGCAGGCCCTCCTTCAAGCCTCTCTCTCTGATCAAGGACTTTTCCCTTCTACTATCCTTTGCAAGTACCACATGCTTCCCACATAAAAACAAAACAAAACAGTGGTCTTAACCAGAACCAAAAAATGAAACTATCCAAACATAGTTTGAGACTATTGCAGCTATAATGTGAAGAATATTTCTTGGCAGAGTGTTGTCTTGGGCTTTCACTAAAGTTGGGAGCACTGAGTGAATTTGTGTGAACTGAGTTATGTTCATGTAAGATATAAAGAGATATCAGAACAAGAGTGGATACTCCTGCATTTAAACGTTGGGTCTACCTCATGCTACTTGTGTGATTTTGGAAATGCCACTGAGCATCAGTTTCATCATAGGTAATTGGGGGAAAATCATCATCCATAACTCATCATATTGGTGTTCTCAGTATAACTTGGCATCCAGTAAGCAGCCAATAAATGTTTATGTGTTCATTTATGTTTTTGGAAATACTCCAAGAAATAATTACTTCATCTTGATGCTTCTCTGTGCAGATGACATTCAGACAGACCTATGTTAAATTCCAGCTCTCCCTGGTAATAGCTATGTGACCTTAGGCATGTTTCCCTAATTTCTTGATGCTTTCCTGCCCCTGCTTCCCAAAAAAGGGAAGAAAAATAATAATTACATTTCAGGATATTGTGAAAGTTACATGCAATAATCTAAATAAGGTGCATAGTGAGTAATTCTAGCCATAGCAAGTGTTTCATCTGTGATAGTTGCCAATGTCATTGTCATTTTTATCTACTAACAGTACCATATTTAAGGCTTGTCTACTTTTAAGATTCAATGTATTTTTACTCAAAGCTGTAAATGATTCCAATCACTTTCTCTTATATTCCATTAGCAAAAGACTAAAAGTGTTTTTTTCAAAAAGTTTCATGATTAAAATTATAAATCGTTCCTGGTTAGTCGGAGAAAATCTAATACCTACTGGAAAACTACTTTGGTTCTGTCCTATTCTACTTCACTTTTCTTATTAGGTGTTAAGCAAAACTGAGCAGAGATGAGATGTCTAATTACTACACAATGAAGAAGGATCTCTGTCGTATATATTATTACCTTTGACCTGAAATATCCCTTTTATTACTCTTGACCTAAGGTATCTCTTTTGAATTCCTATGCCTATTGGGAGACCCTTTGGTCATGAGGGTAAGGCCCTCTCGAAGGGATTAGTACCCTTACCAGAGGAGATAGAGACCTTGCTTCTCTCTGTGATTTCTACCTTGTAAAGCCACAGGGAGACTATGGCCACCTACAAACCAGAAGAGGATCCTCATCAAACTCTGAATCTGCCAGCGCCTTGATCTTGGACTTTCCAGCCTCCAGAATTGTGAAAAGTAGCTTTCTGTTAAGCCATTTCATCTATACAAATCATTACGGCAGCCAAAGTGACACAGAGCCTATATATTTTTTAACTTTAATAACAATTTACATTACTATTATTATCGTACAGGATAATTAATTATATTCATGATAATTAAAATGCTTACAAGCTGTAAAAATGGTAATGCCTAATTGTCTATAAACTACCTAAAAGATTTCTCCTGGAGTAAAATTATATCACAATTATGACAAGGAGCAGTAAAAGAAAGAAGAAGAAAATATATACTTATGCAGGGTCCTGTATGTCCCAGACACAGTGCTCATCTGGTGCTTTCAAATATGTGTTTGTTTAGTCTTCATAACAAATGTGGGTGCTGTGATTACTGACACCTAGCATCTAGGCAAAGTGAATCATAGGGAAGGGAAATCACTTAAAGTCACACGGCTGGTTAACAGATATTTGAGTTCTATCTATCTCTTTCAAGATGGCAGACTGAGCACAAAACTACTTTCTTCCCCATTTTTCTGCATCCAAAATGCAAATTAAAGGTACAGTAAGACACCTTTTCCCATATTCTTTAGCAAAATAAAGGGATTCTCTTACGTTGTGAATAAATATATATTTTGGGATGGGCATTTGATAATCTCTATTAGAATTAAAAGGTATAAACTATGTGATTTAGCAGTCTTATCTTTAAGAATACCCACTTTAAAAGTAATATTCATGAGCATATATTAATTTAATTATTTTTATCATAACAAATTTAAGTTTGTCTGACTCAATTATCTCTATTCTTTCCTCTAAACCATATCATCTCATTATCCCTTTGATTATAGCTTCCCTTGTGTCTCTCTATAATTCTTACAAATGAACCAGTTGAGCTTAACAGTAAACCAATTATAGTATAACTTTCTCCATTTTAATCAAAGAAGGGGAACCTTCCTGATTATTCAGGGATTTTGAAAATTTAATTATTCCTTCAGGTCCTTTTGTCTACTGGAGGCAATAATGCAGTTTTCTCCTAAGTTAACTGTACTTTCTTTGAACTCTTGAATTCATGTCTTCTTAAATTAGGGTTACAAGATTTAGAAAATAGAAATACTCTATACCCAGTTAAATTTAAATTTCAGATTAATGATGAATAATTTTTTGGTATAAATATGCTCCATGCAAATGTTTGGGACATACTTACACTAAAAAAAAATTGTTACTTATCTGAAATTCAAATGTAAGTGAGCGTGCCGTATTTTATCTGGCAGCTCTCTCAAATACACGTCAGGGTTGGCAGCTATTGTTGTGATGATTGCTTCATCCAGAAATATCGGTAAAAAGCAAACTCTGGTACATCACTTTTTGAAAATTCCTTTCTAACTCGCACATCAACTAGAATGTCACGTCCTAGTTCTCTAAAGAAATCACGAACTATAGAATATGTCTGATGTACCTATAGGGTGATTGGGAAGAAATTATGCCATTTTTTTATGTATGGATTGAGCAGTATCAGCATTGGGTAACTTGCTCATTGTTATGTGTTTGATAGGCTGAAAATCTGAGTCTCACTTTGGTCTTCTTCCTTTTATACCAAAATTCTACTTTCCTCGAGGAAAGTCCAATCCTTATGTCATAAGCAGGGTAAAGAATTCATAAATAATGGTGTATTAACTAGGATTCTTGGTTGCAAGCCACAACAGCCAACTGCAACTTAGGCACAAAATGACTTGTTGAGAGATTATTGGGAATATTGACAAACAAAACTTGGGAATGTAAAGTACTCAGTGACTCTCCAAAAGGTGAATAAGTTTCAGTGAAAACAGCAACATCCTGTGGCTGAAACAACCTGGCCTGGTACCACAGCCACTCTGATCTCTGTTGTTTTATGTTCTGTCTTGCTTCAGAGATTAAGGATTTAAATGCCCCATAAAAGCTGACTGCTTGGTCAAGGTTAGCTCATATTCCCACACCTTACCTTTACTGGGAAGGGGATTCTGGACGTCTCAGCTTCTGCAGTTAGAATTGTCTTCTCGTGTGGCTGTATATAATGAAGAAGAGAGTATTATACTGGAGAAATTAGGGCAGGAAAATGAATACTTCATGGCAAAAAAAAAAATGCAGCAATTGTCAGCTAAATATTTAAGCATATAAAGCCCTTTTATATCTTTTTCTAACTTGATCTCCAATTTTCCCATCAACAAGAGACAACCTTAAGCAAAACAGAGGAAGCAATAGCAACTTTGGGAACAGAAGCATCATATCCAGCCTTGAGAAGTCATCCTTAGCATTAGAAGTCATTCTCTTTGTGAGGATCCTTCCATGTAGCTGTGTTATTCTTTGCCTCCAGGAACTTAACCTTTCTTTAGTTTCCCTCCTAAAAGCTCTATCAACTGCAAGGCTAACTGGATTCAAAGATAGTACATATTATCCCAGTCTGACTTTTCTAGGTAACAGCTATCTGCCCTTTTTGACACAAAATTTTAACTAATGTCATCCAGATGAGGGGCTTGTAACATGGAAGGCATGGATGGGTTTTAAGGAGTCAGAAAAAAATCCCAGTGACTTACTATAATTTTTTAGTATGATTTTGTGTGCATATTCCTATAAAAAGAATCCACAGTTCCAAAAATGTATATTCTCAAAGGGATCTATTAAGGAAAACAGGGTTGAATGACATAAATGAAACCAGGAGCATTAAATGCCTTTGCCAATTTCAAATAACTTTTTAGTAGCAGAATCAAGACTTCTAGTTCCCAATACAGTTTAAAAAATTATTTGACTGTTATGCCCATTATGCATATGTTTTTAAAGGCAAAAAACAGAAGCCTTCGTTTCTTACTAAATATGCCCTTCATTCTGGGAGTTCCACAGTGGCACTGTCAGCTTGACCTAACTCCCTGGGTTCTGGTGAACTGGCCAAGCAGATAACTGGAACCAACCCTTCCTCAGTTATATCTCTGTAGAAATGCTGTAAGTTACTAGTATAGTTCTTTGTCCAATGATACACTGTTTTTCATGGCTCCCTGATATTTTCTATTTGTTATATCCACATATAGGGTAAGTTTTCTTCTCATATCTTGGTTGACAGGGTGGTCTTTATGCAGGATTTGAGTGACCAGAGGAGACTTTACTTGTACTCTAGGTATAACATATATCTTTTCTAGCAGGTTAGTAGCAGATCACCTGAAATACTTTTAAGGATGTAAAGGCTTTTATCTTTTGGGAAAAAAAATTGTATATTTAAAACACTACTTGTCTTAATTTGTTTGGGTTGCCATAACAAAATACCATAAATTGGGTGGCTTATAAATAATAGAAAACTATTGCTCACGTTCTGGAGTCTAGTAATTTTAAGATCAAGGGACCGGCAGACTCAATGTCCGGTGAGAGTGCTCTCTCAGGGCAAGGCTGGAAGAGTCACCCAGGCAGGGAAGTGGCAGAGCAAGTGCAGGAGGTGGCCAGGGCTGGGGGAATCTGAGGAGGTGCACATTCCTTGTGTTGACACAAGCAGTATTTGCAGGCTTGTTTCTGCCCTGCGCTGTTTATGGAATGTTGGGAAAGGCGTTTATTCTCTCGGGGTCTCTGAATCATCTATAAAATGAGGGCATTAATGAGACCTTTACGGTCTAAAATTCTATTATTGCATACACCAACAGTGAAACACTTTGGATTTGAGATTTATCCTCCCCTCCAAAACAGGTTTCCGGGGAGGATCTGAGGGCAATACTCATTCAAATCTCTGCAGGATTAGACATTTATCTTTAATGTACCCCTGAATATCAGCCAGCTGATCCTTAATGGTACATTTTCACATCTTCAATATATAGTAAGGCAGAAAAGTGAACTCAAACCTTAGAACAGTTGTAAACAGCATGAATTCATATAGATGTTTCTTTCGCTGTGGAAAAAATCATTTAATAGAATATTCAGTACATCAGAATGTCCTGATTCTACTAATCAGCTAGAATTGTTAATATTTAGAAGTACATTGTGATCATGCATTGTTGGATAAATTTTGATGTGTAAACAGATAAATTGAGGCTCCTGGTGACTTGATATAATATATCCATACCAAAGGGGATTCCAGGCATGAGAAGGCTAATCTTTACAAAGTTGATTATTCTTATCTTTTGGTATTATTAGATACATATTTCATGAGAAATTCAAACCAGAGAAGTAACTTAGCAGAGGGCCTTCTATGTTAAATTATCTATATTCCCTCTCACGAAGGAAGGAGTTTGAGGTGGGACATAGATCCAAAGGAGCATCTACCTTCAACAGAATCTTGCACATAAACTCCGGGGGCACACTTGGCCTATGAAACTATGGTGTCTATTACTTCCATTTTTAACTTTCCCATTGCAAGGCTCTTTTTCAGAATTGTGTTTCTTTTTAATTGGGCTTCCTCTATTGCTATATGTCTGTCAAGTTTCAAATGTTGTCCCATAATTCTTAGATGCAGTTAAATGGTAACCAATTCATCATTATCTCAAAGGCAATTTAAAGGTTTACAAGTTGGATTTTGGTT
The DNA here is from genome assembly GCA_963574885.1 of Lepilemur ruficaudatus. NCBI lineage: Eukaryota > Metazoa > Chordata > Mammalia > Primates > Lepilemuridae > Lepilemur > Lepilemur ruficaudatus. The sequence goes on along the minus strand of CAUYRT010057906.1, from coordinate 16,690 downwards.
CACATATACCTGGGGGAAAGGGGTTATCTATGATGGAGGGTGTATATTTCCCTCAGAGAGGAAGTATAATGCATGGTAAAGGGCACAGGCTCTGGATTTGGAATTCTAACTCAGAAGAATCACAATTCATTCATTCATTTAACCAATTTTTATTGAATTGCTCCTGTGTACTGGACGCTATTGTAGGTGCTGGGATGTAACAGAGAAAACAAAATCTGCCCTCATGTATCTTCCATTTTAGTGAAGAAGATAATAATAAACAAGATAAATTAATGATATATATTATATTGGATCATGATAAGTGTAAGGAGAAAAAAAATAAAAATAGAGGGATAGGAAGGTTAAAATTTTAGTGTAGCCTAGGGAGATTTTAATGAGAAGGAGCAAATACGTGTTGTCTTAATCCATTTTATGAAAATGGGTAATTTATAAAGAGGTTTATTTAGCTCATTGTTCTGGAGGCTGGGAAGTTCAAGATCAGGCATCTGCATCTGGCCAGCAACTCATGCTGTGTCACAATGTGGCACACAGTATCACACAACAGGTGTGTATGAAAAGAGACAAAACATGAGGGGCAACCTTGCTTTATAACAACCCACTTTCTTGGTAACTAATCCAGTCCTTTGAGAGTGAGGACTCACTGCGCACTCCTGTGAGACATCATTAATCCTTCATGAGGGTAGATTCTTTATGACCCAAGCAACTCCCAAAGGTCCTTCCACCTCTGAACACTTTTACCTTGTGGATCATGCCTCAACATGAGTTTTGGTGGGGACAAACCATATTCAAACCAAAGCACATGCATTGTGTTGCCTAGAGTTCCCATGATATTTTTGTAAATTTTACAATAGCCTATCTCTGTGGGAACACTTTGCTAGGCCTCTGCTGGTGTTTGGGAGGGCCTGGCAAACATTAGGGATCTTAAGCTTCATTTGCTTCATGGTAAATGCACACCTAACCCTGACACTTAGTACCTGGGTGACTTTGACCAAATATCCTCTCTAAGAAGTTTTCCCCAACTGTGAAATGGAGATAATAAAAATATTAGTTCACTTCATTGGAGTGTTTTAAGGCTCAGATACGATAATGCACAAAAAGCATTTATCACTGTGTTAAACAAATAATAAATGCTAAGTTCCTAAAATCTTAAACATATTCTTATGTGTCCAATTGGTTTTGCCAGTTTGCTTGCTTATTTGTTTGTTCATTGATTCATTTATTTAATTACCAAGGCTATTTAGGTGTTTACCCTCATTTTTTGAAGCAAAATTCTAGTTAAATCAAAAACCCTGATTTAGCTGAGTTGTTTTCTTTTATTTTCTTTCTTTCTTTTTTTTTTATTATTGCACTCAAGGCTGGGAAGGGGGAAAAATGATGTGCATGAAGTATCTACCTGTCATAGATGCTTTATATGTATTTATTTGTTTAAACTCTTACAATGAGCATGCGAAGTAGGTGTCATTAAACTCGTCACATACATTGAGACAGAGAGGCTTAGGAAGATCAAGGAAATTGCACAGTCACCGAGCTCATAGGGACAAAACTGGGGTTCAGTTGCGGATACATGTACTTAAAAGTTTATGCTATTTCCATGAAGTCTGATTGCATAAACTCCTCCACAGAAATGAATTATTCATAAAGTGAAGGTAGTATTCTTATCACTCAGTCTTGATCTTAAGGAAATTAATTACCTAAACAAGGCATGATATTTACATATTTGTCCCTGGTCCATTAAAGACACAGGAGCAGAGGAAATTGGCAAAGATAAGAGGAGAGCTGATGTTGATTTTCAGCCTGAATTATTGTTAGTTGCTCTAATAAGTATAAACAGGCCAAGAGTATTTGCCGAAGAACACTTAGGAAAGACAACTGTATAATGCCACCCAGGGGTCTTTGCAACATCACTGTTATCTACATTTCAGGCTCCCTCAAGGGCTGGTTGGTGACTGTAAGCCTGGAGCCAAGATCCTGCTCATAGGGTTAGCCTGCCCACTGCAAAAAGGCCTCCCCTCCTCCAGCACCTAGTCCAATTTTCCTGATTCCCACCGGGGATCCATCTGTTCTGTAATCTGCAATGCCAACCCTGTCCTTTGGGAGCCACTCAAGCTGGCAATGACCTTGTTCTGTATACCTGGCCCTGATCTTATTAACGTGGTAATTAGGCTCGACATGGAAGGTTGCTCTTCTGAAGTTGTTCTAGAGGACACAAGTACAAAATAAGCATTTCTTATGTGGACTCCATGATCACACACTTGCCTGGCAAAGATATCAGTTTATTTAACTTGAATTGAGGCCAAAAAGGAAGAGTATTGGCTGATGTTTTTTTTTCTTTTTGGCAGGGGAGGGGTGGCTGGAAATTATTAACACTAAGATTTTGTTGTTGTTTAAAACTAATAAAAAAGTTTCATTTAAGAAAATTATGAAAAAGAATAATTGTTAGGCATTTTAACTCAATACCTCCCATAATGTGATTTTTATGTCTTCCTACCTCTCAAAACCTCAAACCTAATGTAGAACCTGATATAAACAAATTAAAACAAATTCAACAGTGGGAAAAATAATTATTGGAAAGACCATGAACTCCGTCAACAAATGTCCATGTACTTTGATAGATGAAAGAGGTCATTCATGAAGACTTTTTTTTTAATAAAGAGACAAATTAGAATTACTGACTATGCTTTCAGCAGAGAGAAGTGAAAATTGTGATTTACCTAGTCAAAAGAGAGAGAACAAAGGAAAATCTAAAAGCTGAGCTACAGAATTTGATAAACAGATCTACATATTTTAAGATCCTCAAGGTTCATCATCATATTAAAACAGAAAAAATAATTTATGTTAGTAAAATCATTCTAAATCATCAGGAAGAACTTTGACAGCAAGTTCAGGCTTATGCAGATGAGAAAATTATTGTATTATATTTTGAACACATTTCCATAAAAAAAAAAAAATGAATTCCACTGCCTCTTTAAGCCAGTGGGCTCTGCCCACCTGAAGAATCCTATTTTTTCCCCCTCCCCAGCACCAGTAATGAGCATCAGCTTTGGAGTCAGAGCAACTTGGGCTTGAGCCCCAGCTCCATAGCTATGGAACACTGAGCAGTGGTAGACCAGATTATTATTGTTATTACATCCAAGAGTCACTTATATATTTACATAAGTAGAAAATGTCCATTTATAAAGTGGAGGCTAGAGAAGCTTACTAGTGAACAGTAAGGAAAAGAAGGTCACCAAGGAAAAGAAGGTCAAATCAATCTGCTTTGTTTTTATCAATTATAAAATGGGAACACTAGTGCCCTTACAATGATATTGTTACAATGATTAAACAGATTAAATTATTTAATGAACAGCAAAGGCATCGCCTGTTAATTTCTTTCTTCTCCCCATTTCCTTTATCCCACTGGCTGTTGGGATTATTTAGTCCACATCCTGACTCAGAGGCAGATGGATGGCTGTACCCTTTGTCTTTCAGTCTAATGATCATACCCTGGTACACTCTGGCCTGATGTTTTATGATTCTGCCAGGGTAGCTTTTGGATTATATTCTGTTTGTTTGTTTGTTTGTTTGTTTGTTTTTACGCATCATTCCAACCACCTGTGTTGTTCCATAGCTGTCAGCTAATCAGTCCTGGATTTGACTCTTTTGTCCTTCTGGGTGTTCTGGGTAAATAACATGCTTAGAACATTAATGACAGGCACATAACTATTTGAAATTGCAAGAATCATGACTGCCATCTATCATTTAAAGAGAAACTGACCTGACAGTAGGTTGTGGGGGTTGAGAGGTTGGAATACTGGCCAGTTAACTAAAATTTAATTTAGAAAATGATCAATTTATAAAGTGACCAATTAACCAAATTAGAGATGTTCTCCAACGTTTAATGAAGAGCAAAGGAATCGCCTGTTAATTTCTTTCTTCTCCCCATTTCCTTTATCCCACTGGATAAAGGAAATGGGGAGAAGAAAGAAACGTTTAATTTCACTGTGATTTTGCTGCTGCCAAGACATTTTTCAGACCAGCCTTGTTGGCTTTTGCAATGCCCATCATTTTATTCTGGAATGAATGGGCTGTTCCTTGAAAGCTGTGTATCTCATGCAGATTCACAACTCTGCCTGAGTGCTGTGTCTGCACTAGCCCCAACCTTGTACTTCCTTTGTTAGAGAGTTTTTGGCAAATGGATCATATGTTAATATAGGCCAAATTGGCTTCAGGTGAATTATGTTTTGGTGAATTGATGACGAGCCAAGAGTTTGAGTTTGATATTGATTTCTGGGTTCTTTTCTTTTGCTTCACCCCCTGCTGACTGGATAACCTTGGTGAGTGAAACTTTCTGACCTTCAACTTCCACATCCATAAAATCGGAACCATGAGGATGTCATTACATAAGTTTGTGTGGATCTATCTCATGCAATGTGCAGACCATGGTTAAAAAGATAACAAGGGCTCAAAACACTGTGACCTGTCAGTATTTCATAAGTTTCAGGTCACCATGATCTACTCTTTGCTTCTGTTATTGGAAACAGAAGCAGGCAGGGGTTACATTTCCTTTTTTTTTGCACTTACATGTGGAAGCCAGTGTTTTAGGAGTTTACCTCACTTGATTTCTTGCAAGAATCCTTAACTTGATACATCAACAAAAATGGGAAGAAATTCAGTCTAAGAAATCTACACAATTGCTCAAGTGTTCACAGATAATACATGGAGGAGCTGAGATTTGAATTCATGTCTCTCTAACTCTGAAATTCCATTAATGTACCATGCCCTGACTAATATATATCATCAGCTCTTGTATATTTTTGGTCAAAAAACCTTCCCCTTGCCTCCAACAATTACCTTTGATTTTTTAAAAACACTTATTTCCATTTAATCACATCTTGGTTTCTTAAATCAAAATGGGTTTAAGAAAGGATGTGAACATTTAATACTCTTATTGCTTCCTTTTTTAACACTTTGGGAAATTTGTTATTAGTGTGATAATTCTTGAATGACAAGGAGATGTATATATATATATATATATATATATATATATTTAGAAAAAAGTATTATTCTAAGATTCATATGTGCCTTTTGAAAGGAAGGTGGGTGGTTAGGAGACACCTACTATAATAAAGACAAGGAGAAAAATGAGAAAGATGGTGATGATAGCATCATCCTGTGTTTGTAGAGTCAAGTATTGGCAATAGACCATTCATGAGGTCCTTTCACGTACATTTATCTAATTTAACCTTCTGAGGATGGAATAGGAGAAATTATTAGCCTAATTTTACAGATGAGAAAACTACATCTCACAGAGTTTAACCGATTTAACCAAGGTCATATATTTAGTATTAATATATAGTAGAGCTTAGGTCTTCCTAGGACAATTTTGTGCACCATAGAACAGTGTGATTAAGTGCAAAGGATAAAATTGACTGTTGAAGCAGAGATTCCTACATGCTTCCCACTATCAATTCTTCCTGTTTGTCATAGAGATAGAACCTCTATTGCCAAAGCACATCACCTTCTGGAATAGTAACAGTATCTCCCGGCCTCTCTTTAGCTGTGGTCAATTAGCTTCTGAGACCTTTCCTTATAGATAGCTGACACACAATCCTTGCCTATTTCCTTCCTGTCTTTATCCATACTGCCTGCAACAGCAATGTGATGTCTGTAGCTCCATCTTGGACCACGCATGCTTTTGAAGACCACACACTAGGGATGATGCAGAGGAAAACTAAAAGCATCCAGAGTCCCAGACCATTGGGAAAACACCATATCAGACCTAACTTCTCTTTTGGGTACTTCTCTGTGGAAGAAAAATGGACTTCAATCGTGTTTATGCTATTATGTTGGGTCTCTATTGTAATGAAACCCAATTCTAGGTAATCCAGTACCTGTTAGAAGTTTTGTTCCTGAAGCAACAGACAATATATGAATTTGAAAATCGGGGATGCTCGCCAAACAGAATTAGATTCAGAGGACTGACTTGACTACTTTTAGTAAGGGAGCACATTTGGACAAGTTACCAGATTCCGAGAGTGTCTGAGAGCTGTCAATACTGTCCCTGAGTGAAGGAGCAAACAACAGGTGGAGTGAGCAGGTTTCCCATATTGAGGAGATACTGAGAGATTCATAAAAACACACTCATTTTGACCATAGGACCCTTTCTCCATTGGCTTTTGTGACTCTACCCTTGTTGACAAAGAGAGCTGCAGAGGAAGTTAGACAGATTTGGGGAAAAATGATGTCCATTATCCATTAGTTTCTCTTTCCTTCTTCTGCTCACTTGTTTTTCTCACTTACAAAGGATTTCACATCAGGGACATTTGACTTGCAGGCACTACAATGGGCACTGTCCTCAGCTTACATTCCATGGCCTCTCCAAGACAATTTTCAGAACTGACTTAGTCACAGGAGATATCTTCTCCATCAGGAAATATCACCCGTCACCTACTTGCACCAGTCATATGGACACATTGGAAGCATATTTTTCTTGCATTTTGTAGTGTGCAAAGGTGTATCATGCATAGTATCTCATTCAATTATTCCATATTTTAACATTAGTCTTTTTTATTTTTATAAACTTTTAAATCTTAGAAGAATTTCAACTCTATAGAAGAGTTGTGAAGATAGTCCCCACACATTTCACATTGAGTTTCTCCTATTATTATCATCTTAAATGAGAATAATTTGTCATAATTAACGAACCAATATTGACTATTATTAACTAAAGTTTATAATTTACTAAAATTTCTCTAGTTTTTGCCTACTGTCCTTTCTCTGCTCCAGGATCCCACCTGGAATACCACACTATAGTTAGTCATCCAGTCTCCTTAAGGCTCCTCCTGTCTGTGACAGTTTCTCAGACTTTCCTTGTGTTTGATGGCCTGGACAGTTTTGAAGGGTGCTACTGGTCAGATATTTTGGAGAATTTCCCTCAGTTGGGATTTGTTTGGTGTTTTTCTCAGAATTACACTGGAGCTATGGGTTTGCGGTGTGGGAAAAAACCACAGAAGTAAAGTGCCGTTCTCATCACACCCTATCAAGGGACCACAGTATCAGTGCGATTTATAACTGATAATACCTTGATCACCTGGCTGAGGTAAACTTCATAGGTTTCTACACTGTAGAGTTACTCAGACATTAATTTTTTTAATGATTAATTTTATACCCTGCCTAATTCCTAAAATAAACTGAGATACTCTTATATAAATACATGCAGTATGATAGGACAAAAATAGTTAAGGGAAGTAGGTGGAATTGGAAAATGAGGACAGGGAAGGAAGAAAAAGCAGAGGCAAAGTGAGTACACAGAAATGCCCACCAGAACATGCTGTGCCATCACCAGAGATAAGTTGCAAATTTAGCTCCAAGCTTCCCGGGAGCCAAAGCACAGAAATGGAAATATGATGTGTTAGGAGACTCGTGCTTGTCCATAAATTTTTGGCCATAAATTTTGCGCAAGTACAAGGCCCTGATGGAATTTTTCATATTGATTTCCTCAGAAGGATAGTGTGATACAGTGTTCAACATTTTAACACCTTCTTATACTACCATCTGTCTATCTATCATCTTCTATCTAACTATCATCTATATATCTAATAGTATATCTATAGTAATCCTTTTGTGTAAACTAAAGGCATCAGAACTAAGCAAGAGTTCAATACATGACAGTTATTGAGGGAAATCTATTGGGTACATTCACGTAGCTCTTTAAATTTGTCTGATCCAAGGTTAAAATGTAGGATGTTTTTAGTGATGCATAGACTGCTTATGTTTCAGGCAATGCACATCAATACCATTCTTCATAAATGAATATTTGATAATGATCAGGTCTCCAGAGGTTTAGTTTATACTCTCTAGCAAAAACAAACGCACAACAAAAAACCTCAAGTAAAGATATTTCAACAGTGCTGTGATACAGTCTCAAAAAGAAGGCAGAGTTTATACCATCTTATGAAAAACAGCGACCCTAACTAGATCACATGGCCATAGGGAGTATTTTTTAGAGGGAGGTACAATCTTAGATTGCATTGATGCACCCAGTGTTTTGTGGTCAATAAGAGGCACAGCCAGGACTCAGAAATTGATTCTTTGTCTCCAGAATTCTCTTTGGGGATATTTGTATACCAAACTAGATCAGTAGATTTTATCCTGCTAATTATTTCAGTGGTGGATGCCTCAGCCAAAGCAGCTGTACATCCTCATCTTAATTCAGCTTCCAAAGGCAGTGTGACCTCAGGGCCTGAGCTTTGAATCAGTCAGATCTGGGTTTGAATATGGGACCATTGTTGTCCACCATTCTCTTCATCCATCTAGTATAGTGGCTGGCCCATAATAAATACTCAGTACATTTGTGTTTATCATAGTCGTTATTATTTTTATTTCAACTGCAGATGCTCAAAACAGGTGTTGATTGATTGCATCAATGAATGAATGAATGAATAAATTCAGACTTCAACATTTCTCAGCTCTATAATATTTAGCCAAGTAAGCATAATAACATCTAAGCATCCATTTGTGGGGAAGACCGTGTAAGACCAGAGAAGTAAAAGCATTCAGTACCTCATTTGACATGTAAGAAGGTATAAATAAGGACAAGAGCAAAATTGCCAGCTCACAGCATAAGCTCCATGTAGTGGAGGCACCGTATTTCTTCATTTCCAAGAGGCAATCTATTTTAACACACGTCGGTCTTTTAACCACATCTTTGCATGGAGGTCAAAAAGGAAACTGTAAGAGGCATTCCAATTTCAGGAATGTTAAAACACGGGGGGTTGGGGGGAAAGGATGCTTCTTAGGCACAGGCAAACATGGCATTTTTATTTATGAATTATTAAGTTGAAAATGTAAGACATATGAGTTTAAATGCTATAGAGCAATTTTCTCAGGGACAGATTACCCTTGAATAAACAGACCTTGAGGTTTTAGCTCTAAGAGGTGAAAAACTTAATTTCTGCTTTCCAGAGAAGTAGCAGTGCCCTTAAGACCTTGCCCAGTAATCAGCCCATCCCTGGTTACAGCATTGGGCACAAGAGGCACAGATGCAAAGAGCTCCCTGAAGCTCTCCCAGATAAGAATCGCTCCCAATGGCATATAGGCACAACATGGTCTATTTGCGCTAAATGCAAGCAAAAGTCGGTGCCAAATATGCAGTTTGCTTAATGATGGAATAAAGACCACTTAAATTAATGGATATTTGAAACCCATCGTTCCAATGCAATTATTGAAGCAAGAGATGTTAATTATTCCCATTACTTTCCTCTCCACCTCCTGGCAGGCTGCTCCTTTGACTCCTGAATGCGACTGTCTGCTTTGTTCCTAGTGAACTTAATTCATCAGGTGGGTCTGTTTCCAAGCTCTTAGTGCCTCACATATAACACTTCAATTAAATTGAGAAGAGTAATTACTTAAAGTGACAAACAGAAGAATGCTAATTAACTAGAAAGTTCATTTCAGGGCACTTAAACTAGAGTAGTGCAAAGTATAGAGGTCATGATTTAATGTATTTGCTTGACTTGCTTTTGTAAAACACTGTTCTTCATTATAATATTGACAAAAGAGCAAAAGTGTGTTGCATTAACAAAGAATTAATGACTCTTGGTTACTTAGGAGATTTGATTTCTGTGTTTTTTGTTCACAAAGTGTATAAGATTCATGATAGAGGATAAAGTTGATGATCTTGGATTTTACTCTTATTATAAATATTTCAAGTATATCTTAATGTTACTAATGTTCAGGCTAGAAAATCAAGTCTACTATATTAAAAAAATTTCCCTATATTCTAACTGATTAAAACTTAAGTATATAAATAGTTATATAATTTTCTTTAAAGTTATACATTTGATATTGCACATACCAATCCTTGGTGTTGGTGTATAAATACTATGTGAGCTTGTTAAAAATATTCAACATTGGCGGGGTGCGGTGGCTCATGCCTGTAATCCTAGCAGTCTGGGAGGCCGAGGCGGGCGGATCGCTCAAGGTCAGGAGTTCGAAACCAGCCTGAGAAAGAGTGAGACCCCGTCTCTACTAAAAACAGAAAGAAATTAATTGGCTAACTCAAAATATATAGAAAAAATTAGCTGGTTATGGTGGCGCATGCCTGTAGTCCCAGCTACTTGGGAGGCTGAGACAGAAGGATCACTTGAGCCCACGAGTTTGAGGTTTCTGTGAGCTAGGCTGATGCCACAGCACTCTAGCCTGGGCAACAGAGTGATAATCTGTCTCAAAAAAAAAAAATTCAATATTTAGTTTTTGCGATGGGAATTTGAACTCAGTAAATGATTCAAATAATCACAAAAGCTATCAAAAAATAAAAAGGCTGTTGGCTGTAAAAATGGAAAGAGTCAAAAGTAACATAGTCTAGTATTTTGCCAAAATGTATTAATCACAGCATATGCTTTATTTTAATTTAACTCAATAAATATTTGGGCAATAATCTATAAGCATGAGGGTGAACACAGAACAACAGAGAAAATGAGAGGTTGAACCAGTTAAAGCCAACAACTGCAGCTTAATGACACACCTTTGATATTAAAAAATGAATTGAGATCCTATTTTTATGAAAAGTTTTGTACCCGGCACCATAGTAGGTGCTCAACAATTATTTGTTGACTGAAGTAGGGGATAATCACCATATAATCAGAGATAATAGGGGTATGAAGGGCCTTCAAATGTGTTATACATGGAAATAAGCTTCAGATATATATTTAAAGTCTACGAGGGAGTATGTACTACTGGAAATGGCAGGAAGTCCAAGTTCATGTTTCTATTGTCGTATTTACCAGCCACCAACTATCATGTCTACTTCAAGTAGCTGAACCTTTCTGGAAAATGCCTCTTTATTTCCCCAGAGCCCCACCCCAGCATTCTCCTCCATCAGTATAATGGGATAAATTGTGTCCCTTCAAAAATCATATGTTGAAGACCTCGTACTCAATACCTCACAATATAACTGTATTTGGAGATTGGGTTTTTCAAGAAATAGTTAAGTTAAAATGATACTATTAGGGTGGGCCCTAATTCAGTTTGTCTGGTATCCTCATCAGAAAAAGAACTTTGGACACGCAAGAGACATGAGAGATGCACACACAGAGAATAGACCATGTGGGGACCTAGTGAGAATGTGACCATCTTGACATCAGAGACCATCAGAGAATGGCCCCTCTGACCATGCAGAGGGACCTCAAAAGAAACCATACCTGCAGATACCTTGATCTTAGTCTTCCAATCTCAAGAACTGAAAATAAACAACAGAATATAAATCTCTGTTATTTAAGTCACTCAGTCTGTGGTGTTTTGGTGACACCCCTAGTAAACTAATACAGTCAGTTACCCTCATTTCTCTCATTTCTTAACTATTCTGCCTCCTGTTCATTTACATATTTTCTCTACCTTCTGTATTTGCTCTTTTCTTTTCCCCAAAAAACAAATGTGCATGCATGTGTATACACACATAAAATAAAACACTCTCCTTAAGTTTGTACCTCTCTCTAGCTATCACACTACCTTTTCCTTTACCTTCTTAATCAAATGCTTGTCTGACAGTTTAATCTCAGTGGTCCAATCACTCACATTCTGATCACTCACAACACTTGGAATCATGTTTCTGGATATAACACTCCATTAAAAGCACAGAAAGTCCACTAGTGACTCTCTAAGTGACAAATTCAATAGATAATTTTTAGATGTCATCTTATATGACTTCTCCATGGATTTTGACTCTGTTTTACTGTTCCTTAGATCTTGAATCTCTCCCTCCCTTGATTTCCACAATGCTGTTTATTTCTGATTCACTCCTTACCTCTTGCCCCCTGTTTCTGATTTCTTTCTTCTGATGGTCTTTGTTTGCCAGGCCTTAAATTGTGGTATTATTCAGGACTTCATGTTAGGCCCTCTTCTCTTCAGACGCTACCTTGCATCTCTTGGTGATCTTGCCCCTTTCTTTGATTTTTACAATCATCTGTACCTCAAGGAAGAACAATCTATATGCCTAGGCCAAGAACATTCCTGAGTTTCAGACCTTTATTCCTCACTGTCTTCTTTGTATGTGGCTATTTAAAAATCTCTAAGCAAAGCACAACTTCTCTTCCCTCACCCCCAATTTTTCTTAAAGCTTCTCATACTGCTAAGAGCTTCTGGGTATCTGTCTGGTCTATTTTTTTCTCCTCTAAACAAATGTACATAATCTTTTTCCAATTGTGAGTGACAAAAGGTAACAATTCTAATTACCTTCCATTTAAATAAGAGCACAAAAAATAATTCTTGACAAAAAATTGCCATACTTTGACCAGAGTCAGGACTTGACATGCCAGTGGTTTAACAGTCTATGGGCCTAACAAACGATCCTTTGTTAATGATTTAGTGCTCTTTAGTGTCGTAAGTACATGCCTTGGGGAAGGGATCAGAGGTTACAGTCTGGCTGATCAAATAGTGTGAGTAGAGCTCCCTAACCTGATGACTCCAAAAGAAAAAAAAATATTGACCAGGATATTTTTATAGTTTTTGTAGAATTTGGAGTTCTTATTCAAAATGACTATTGCTCATTTGGACATGGGTTAGGATAGGTGTGCCATGGTTGATTTTTCAGTTGCCGGGGAATGCAAAAAGCCTACAAAATCAGTTAAGGAATAGACTTCAGGCTATCCCAGGATGTGTGTAAAAATCTAGGATTTATTACGGAAAATAAATAAGAAAAATTTAACATATACGCACACACGCACACACATACACACATGCATACACACACAAAAGAAGCAGGCATGTCAACCAACCACAACCCCCAGTTTTCAGGGATCCTGCCGCTATGGAAATGGTGCTGGAAACCAGATCATATGTTAATAGGAAGAGAGTTATTTAAGAGAAACTGTCCATTCAGGTTCTCTATCTTCCCAACTGACAGTTCTTTATCACAAGGGACTCGCTAAGATGTCAAATTATTGGGTATCTTCACAAATCAAGACAAAATATGTGTGTGTAAGGACTGAAATCACTATTTTCTTGCACCTTCACTGCACTTCTCAAAACCAACACAGATTAATCTAACTCATTATATTTTACTCAAATTCTATTCTTCCAAATGGATTTCCTTCCTGTGGAAATTCACTTCTCTAGAACTATCTACCATTGATCCAAGCAGGAAGCCTAGGATTCAAACTCAACATCTTCCTTTTTTTTTAATTCCCAGAGGCTCAGTCTAACTTTTAAATATCTTTTGAATTTATGTTCTTTTCTTCATCCTCATTAGCTGAATTATGGTCCTTATCACAGCTTTCAAATGAACTGTCTTTCTCCAAATCTACCTCTCCAAATGTCCCTTTAAGATCCACCAGAATAATGATTCAAATATTTAAATATTATAATGGAGTTTTCATTTCATTTAAAAGAACATTTTCATTGCTAAATCAAAACAAACCAAGATACACACACACAAACAATAAAACGCTGGGCCGTTATGATAAAATAACATCAAGCATTCCTTATGCCTCCTCTGTTCCAAGTTCTAAAATCCATATCCATATCAAGAACAAGGAAACTGGTGTCATAGTGCACAATGTAGTCATGGTTCCCTATAGTGCTTAACTTTAGCAGGTAGAGCTACACAATACCCCTCTCCTCTTTGGCTTTCTCATATCTGTTCAGAAACTTTGTGGCCTGAGATTAGAATTTAATACCATTATCATCAAACCATCAAACAAAAATCCCTAATTCTTAACATGGGACATAGGCAGCATTGTGCTGGACCTTTTGGGTATACATGCAAGTCTCCAAAATGGTACCTGGCCTAAAGGAGCTGTATTCCGGTAGAACTTGAGTCATCCTCATCCTTTACTGGTAATAATAACAATGTTCTTTATGATGATTCAAGAAGGTATCATAGAGTCATGCATTAACAGCGCCTCCAATGTTCTTAGAATATATCCATAATGCATTCCTCCTACAAAAGAGTGGGAGGTTTAAAGTGCTTATTATATAACTGAAGGGATTATGCAAGTTTTTGTTGTTAAATGGACAATTTTTTTCAAACTCAAGTCAAATACTATTTTTAATCCCAGAGTCAGTATCTAATTGTCTCTGAACATCTAAATGTTATATTAGATGATACTTCATATCTAGCACGTAACATATCTAAAAGTTAATTAGTTAATAAATATTGCATTTAGATCTTTGGGGTGATTATCTCTTTGTAGATCTCTAAATACATTTTGTGTGAAAAGACTGCATACCTTGAAGTCTGCAATCATTTAGACCAATTAAATTGAGAAAATTGCAGCTGTAATGGATGATTTTCATTTCTATTAAAAAAATCACAGAGTATACACACCAACATATATTGTGCATATATGCATATGCGTGTATATTTTATATGTGTATGTGTGTATATCTATGTATTCTTCTTTCTTTTGGGAGGAATTTTCTATCTTTCAGGTATATGCTTTCATTTTCTCTAGATGGAACAAATCTGTTAGCATCTTCTGGAAAAAAAATCATTCTACATGGCTGCATTTTCTGCTTTTTCTAGAAAGACTATCTCTATGAATTTCATACAGGGCAGCTGGTAGCAAAGTAGGTGTGTTTTATCTACAATTTATTTTAAAACACTTTATATGGAGAGGGTGATAAAAATGTATGTACAAGTTTCAATTCACACCCTAGGTTCACTCGATTTTTCTTATCAAGAATGTGTACCCCTCTAAGGGCCTCTTCCATCAATTAGAATGACCACACTTAGAAACAGCTATTCTGAGGGAACTATTTGGAATTCCTTTACCTGAAAACTTCCCCAGAGGATTTTATAATCACCACAATAAATGCTAGAAAGAGGCAACGTAACTGAAATCAGTGGTATTCAAAATATGTGAACTGCCAAATATATCTTAGAGAAGCCTCCTGTGTTTACATGAACCCAGAGGGTATAGAATCTAGCAGACCCTTTACCTTTTGTCCTCAAGAACAGTCCCCTGGCTTTGACTCCTGAATGATCTTGTGTTCTGCCATGGTTGCAGAAGAATCTTAGTTGCCTGATTCTGAGAGAGGTTTAGCTTACTCCTGTGTTTGATTCAGGTGACTCTTTTGTGCAAAGTGTTTTGGGATCTGTAAAGAGGACAGAGACCTGGGATCTCATTGAGCTAACAAACGAGATTATATGACTGTTTATTCCTGCTTGATAGAAAATATTTAGATGTTTCACAGACTATGGTGTGAGGTTTTCTTTCATTGAAACCTGCTAACAGGTATTGTAGAGGTGTCGTTAATCCTCACCTAACCTGTAATTACTGGTGGCTACAATGTGCCAAACAGAACCTAACAGATGGATGTGATCAAATTGGGATAAACTAGCTCATGATATGTTTTTTTCAGTGCTAGTTATGTGACATTCTTTCAACAATATACTTGTCCCAATTAGGCATTTATTAAATACTTAATGAACATAAATGAGTAATAGTTCAAACTGAATTAAAATAAACCATATGCAATTATACACAGAAATCCAGTTATTGAAATAAAGTGGTCTTAGTTCATTTTCAGTTCAGAAAATGTCAGAGGTGTTTTCTCTATCGCTTTGGTAAAACCAGGTAGAAATCATACTTTGTTGGACCTTTGTGAAGTTGTCCCTCAAAGGCAGTCACGTGACTTAATGCAGGGGAACAAAATAGATTTTGAGCCATGGCACTTAAATTCTTACATAGGTTGTATCTCTGAAAAGCTGAATGCCATTGAACCTTGCTTGGTTTTAATTTATATCTCTATAAATTAAAGAGTAAAACTAGTCTTACTGATTCATTCATTCATTTCATCATGGACTCAATAAATGACAATACAGGTTGAGCATCCCTAATCCAAAAATCTGAAATCCAAAACTTTTTGAGTGCTGACATGACACTCAAAGACAATTCTCATTAGAGTACTTTGGATTTTGAATTTTCAGATTGGTGATGCTCAACCAGGAATGCTGCAAATATTTCAAAATCCAAAAATATATGAAACTTGAAACACCACTGGTCCTAAGCTTTTCACGTAAGGGATACTTAACCTGTAAAAATGCAAACACTATTTATCAAGTATTGTTTTAAACACCCCATACGTCTTCACATATTTAATCATTAAAACTACCTTGTAAGGTCAATGCTTTTATTATCCCCATGTTACAGATGAAGATGCAGAGGCACAGAGACAGTTAGTGGATTTCCCAAGAGTTGCAAATTGACCCAAGCCAATTTAGACATCCACAACATTTAGATTTTTCTTGATAAATAGTGGGAGTGGTCAAAAAGTTGAAGGTACCTAAAGTTAATTAACTCCTCAAGCCTCCCTAACAGTAATGAAAACAAGTTGTTCTGGGTTGAGTCATGTCCCCCAAAATTCACATATTGAAGTCCTAACCCCTGATATCTCAGAAGGTGAGTGCATTTGGAGATAGGGCTCTTAAAGAGGTGGTTAAGTTAAAATGAGGTCATTAGGACAGGCCCTAATCCAGGGGTGGGGAGCCTACAGCCTTAAGGACGCATGTGGCTTTCTAGGTCCTCACATGTGGCCTTTTGACTGAATCTAAATTTTACAGAACAAATCTTTTTAATAAACGTTCTTGTTATGTGAAGTTTGGATTAGATTGAGCGCCACGCTTGGGTATCTGGAGGGCCACATGTGGCCTTGGGACCACAGGTTCCCCACCCCTGCACAATAGCTCTGTGCTTCTGGGGCCCTCTCATGT